>QEPC01000755.1:1945999-1990668 GCA_003113815.1 Sphenodon punctatus | reverse complement strand
GATCTTGCAACCAGGAAAAAGCTGGCAGATTGCCATTACATCATTTCTCATGTACTCTATTAGCTCAATGCCTTTGAGCATTCCAATATCGTTACCACCAGAGTGTATTACAATGCATGAAGGAAGGGAAGAAATGGAGGCAATGTATTGCCTTTCGTTCTTTAAAGCAGGCAATACATCAGACCATCGCATCCCACCCCCTTCTGATCCAGCGCACTGTAACATGTTCCAAATTCAAATCGACATCGGTGTGTTCTGTGTGGCAGACTTGCTCTAGTCTGGTGATGTAGGAATCACCAAATAACCAAATATTCTTCATCATTAATACCTAATGGAATAAGGCAAGCAAATTAGTAGGCTGTTTTGTAAAAAAAATATTAAATAAATGTCCTTATTACACTTACTTAAATTCAGTAATGGAGAGAACGCTGGTGAACTGATTGTCTGCCAAATGTATCTGGATGGGAGTTGATCTGAAGAGAGTGGATGAGAATTTAGATTAGCAGCAAGCATAATGTGTGATGAAGAATGTTGATTTCATCTTTATTATCAACAAATAATTAAGTAAATAAGCAACACACAAAGCACATATAAACATCATCTCAAACATCAACAGCATATGCTGCGTGGGACTCTGGACAGGGTGCATGTGCTAGAGGAAGTCACTCACTACAGAGAGGGCTGAGTGGTTATATACTCCTCCTAGGTGTCAAATGATAGTCTCTCAGAATCACATGGAAAACGATTGTAACTAGGGTTCAGTGTGATCTACGCAAATATGTAAGGTATGCTTTGGAAAACTACATTCAGTGCCTGCATTGACTAACTTGCCAAAAGAACTTCACACACAAATCCTGACTCATGAGCTGGGGCCTAAAAATCATGAAACTGAAATAAAAATAACCACCAGGGACTCTCAAGTTTGTGGGAATGGGAAGAGTGGCAGTTGCAGAACAACATAAGGTTGCTGTCTCATAAACAATGTTCTTCAGGATGGCTCTGAACATTGTCACAATGCAACCCAACTTCAAAGTACTATTTGTAATGAGCGTCAAGGTTCATTGTTTACTGCGTGTGGCCTCGAGACTGTCATCGTTCGTATGATTGTTCAAACAAGTAATCTGTGCTTGATATGACTGTGTATATAATGGTGCCCGAGAGCGTCCCATTGGTGAGAATGTTCTGAGCCAGCTCACAGAACCATTGCTTGCAAGGCCGCAACCTTGTGCCACATCTATCAGGCGGGGATTTTTATCTTTTTTAAAAAGACACTGCCTGCCTGATTGGGGAAATATACATGGATGAGGGGGGGCTTCCAGGACAGTCAGGAGGAGGGGGGGCATAGCCGGTAGCCATGGAAGCCGTAGAAGCCACCGGTGAGCCTGGAGCAGGGACTCAGGGTCGGGGAAGCACATGGGGAAATAGACACGGACGGGGGGGGCTGCTGGGAGAGTCACCCCATAGAGAGTCAGGCGGAGGAGGGGCATATCTGGTAGCCGCGGAAGCCTCAGAAGCCACTGGTAAGCCTGGAGCAGGAACTCGGGGGTCGGGGAAGCACATGGGGAAATAGACACGGCCGGGGGTGGACTGCTGGGAGAGTCAGCCCATAAAGAGCCAGGAGGAGGGGGGGCATAGCCGGTAGCCACAGAAGCCGCGGAAGCCACCGGCGAGCCTGGAGCAGGGACTTGGGGTTGGGGGAGCACATGGGGAAATAGACACAGCTGGGGGGGCACTAGGGGGCCAGTCAAGGGAGAGCTTGGAGGGGGAGGCGATAGTTGCGGTCTCCGTTTGCCCACTGTTCACAACAAAAGAATCGGGACAGCATCACAGTTATCAACCCTACAGCACAGTTTCTCGCAAATAAACCAATGATCCCACCATCCATCCAACCAACAGGAATTATGATGAATAAAATAAACAATAAAACAATATCAAGCACAAACAATATCAACCCAAACTGAGTGATAAACATGAAAGGCTCACAGCAATAAAGAAAATGTGTACATTTATTTAAAAAAAGGATAATGGAAAATGTAAAGTGCAGCTGTAGCAGATTTACTTTAGCTGCTTTAGCACTAAATTAGCAGTTAAATAAAGAACAGTTTAGAAGAATTAGGAGAAAAGTTCAAGCACTTGCACAAAAAACTTCTTATGTTATCCAAAATCGATGGTATTCTATGAATTAGGAGGAAGGGATAGGACTCTCTCTCCTCCAGCCGTGATGCGGTGCTTTGTCACAGAGCGCGGAAGATCAGAGTGTGTTAACAAACACAGACACTGGCGGCGCGACTCCAACAGTTAGTCACTCTCACTGCAATTGGGGATCAAGAGGGAGAAACAAGCTACAAACACACCTATTTATACTTAATGGTGAAGGCGGGACATGTCTCTCTGGGAAAGCCCAGCCAATGAAATTGGGCATGTAGATGTCATCAACAGGGTCCGAGGGTTGATCATGCCTCCGGGTCTCGTGATACCTTGTATTCTGGGTGGCAGAAACATGATACAACGATCAAATAACCACAAAGATTCTGCAGTCGACGGAAAGGGGAGTTGGTGCCTCTTCTTATTGGAATCCGCAAAAGTTCCGCTTCCGTTCACCAGTTCAAATACCATGGCACCATTAGCGGCAAACCGCAGCCGCAGCCATCAGAGAGCTGTCTCTGCCGAACCGTGCAGTGATGTGCAGAATAGGGGTTTCTGTCAGTAACAGCTGCCACAGCGGTATACCGCTACAGACCTAGCTGGAGCGACGCTGGTGTCGGATTTGATCTGACTCCGACCAACTTTTCCATAGGGCCCATTTGCGGTCCTATGTTGAGGCTGTGAGGACAGCAAGGAGGGAGTTCCTTGCTGTCCTCATAGCATCTGTGAAGACATGCCCGGTGGAGCTGTTTCGGATGGTGCAAGGACTGGTTAGTTCGGCCTACCTCCGCCTGGACGGGGACGTATCCCAGGCCCTCTGTGAGCAGTTTGTCATCTACTTCGCAAACAAGATTGCTCAGATTCAGAGTGACTTTGATGCTGGATTAGGGGCAGTAGTTGGAGAGCGCGAGGGGGTGGAGGCCCCGTCTGGTCCAACTTTGTGGGGGGAGTTTCAGGAAGTGACGCCAGCCAATGTGGTGGATGTCCTGGGGTCTGTGCGAGTCACCAGTTGTGAACTCGATCCGTGCCCGTCCTAGCTGGTGAAAACCTCCAGGGAGATGTTGGGGACAGTGCTAATGAGGGTGATCAATGCGTCCTTGCAGCAGGGGAGGTTGTCACCTAGTCTCAAGGAGGCTCTGGTGCGCCCCCTGCTGAAGAAACTATTGTTGGACGTGGACACGCTTGCCAGCTACCATCCTGTCTCTTACCTTCCTTTTTTAGAGAAGATAATTTAGTGGGTGGGGGTCACCCAGCTCCAGGCGCATCTAGGCAGCATTGGTTTCCTGGACCCTATTCAATCTGGGTTCCATCCCGGCTATGGCACCAAGACGGCATTGGTGGCCTTGGTCGACGACCTCCGCTGGGAGTTGGATGCAGGATGTTCGACATTTCTCATCCTGCTACATGTCTTGGCCGCTTTTGACACTGTGGACCACGGGCTGCTGCTGAGATGGCTGCGTGACCTGGGGGGTTTGGACGGGACTGTTCTTGAATGGTTCTGATCATTCCTCTCGGGGAGAAGCCAGCGGGTGGTGCTGGGAGCTGAATCATCTTGCCCCTCCACCTTATCCTGCAGTGTTCCGCAGGGTTCTATTCTGTCTCCATTATTGTTTAATGTATACATGCAGCCCTTGGGGGAGGTTGTGAGAGGGTTCGGNCACATGGGGAAATAGACACGGACGGGGGGGGCTGCTGGGAGAGTCACCCCATAGAGAGTCAGGCGGAGGAGGGGCATATCTGGTAGCCGCGGAAGCCTCAGAAGCCACTGGTAAGCCTGGAGCAGGAACTCGGGGGTCGGGGAAGCACATGGGGAAATAGACACGGCCGGGGGTGGACTGCTGGGAGAGTCAGCCCATAAAGAGCCAGGAGGAGGGGGGGCATAGCCGGTAGCCACAGAAGCCGCGGAAGCCACCGGCGAGCCTGGAGCAGGGACTTGGGGTTGGGGGAGCACATGGGGAAATAGACACAGCTGGGGGGGCACTAGGGGGCCAGTCAAGGGAGAGCTTGGAGGGGGAGGCGATAGTTGCGGTCTCCGTTTGCCCACTGTTCACAACAAAAGAATCGGGACAGCATCACAGTTATCAACCCTACAGCACAGTTTCTCGCAAATAAACCAATGATCCCACCATCCATCCAACCAACAGGAATTATGATGAATAAAATAAACAATAAAACAATATCAAGCACAAACAATATCAACCCAAACTGAGTGATAAACATGAAAGGCTCACAGCAATAAAGAAAATGTGTACATTTATTTAAAAAAAGGATAATGGAAAATGTAAAGTGCAGCTGTAGCAGATTTACTTTAGCTGCTTTAGCACTAAATTAGCAGTTAAATAAAGAACAGTTTAGAAGAATTAGGAGAAAAGTTCAAGCACTTGCACAAAAAACTTCTTATGTTATCCAAAATCGATGGTATTCTATGAATTAGGAGGAAGGGATAGGACTCTCTCTCCTCCAGCCGTGATGCGGTGCTTTGTCACAGAGCGCGGAAGATCAGAGTGTGTTAACAAACACAGACACTGGCGGCGCGACTCCAACAGTTAGTCACTCTCACTGCAATTGGGGATCAAGAGGGAGAAACAAGCTACAAACACACCTATTTATACTTAATGGTGAAGGCGGGACATGTCTCTCTGGGAAACCCTAGCCAATGAAATTGGGCATGTAGATGTCATCAACAGGGTCCGAGGGTTGATCATGCCTCCGGGTCTCGTGATACCTTGTATTCTGGGTGGCAGAAACATGATACAACGATCAAATAACCACAAAGATTCTGCAGTCGACGGAAAGGGGAGTTGGTGCCTCTTCTTATTGGAATCCGCAAAAGTTCCGCTTCCGTTCACCAGTTCAAATACCATGGCACCATTAGCGGCAAACCGCAGCCGCAGCCATCAGAGAGCTGTCTCTGCCGAACCGTGCAGTGATGTGCAGAATAGGGGTTTCTGTCAGTAACAGCTGCCACAGCGGTATACCGCTACAGACCTAGCTGGAGCGACGCTGGTGTCGGATTTGATCTGACTCCGACCAACTTTTCCATAGGGCCCATTTGCGGTCCTATGTTGAGGCTGTGAGGACAGCAAGGAGGGAGTTCCTTGCTGTCCTCATAGCATCTGTGAAGACATGCCCGGTGGAGCTGTTTCGGATGGTGCAAGGACTGGTTAGTTCGGCCTACCTCCGCCTGGACGGGGACGTATCCCAGGCCCTCTGTGAGCAGTTTGTCATCTACTTCGCAAACAAGATTGCTCAGATTCAGAGTGACTTTGATGCTGGATTAGGGGCAGTAGTTGGAGAGCGCGAGGGGGTGGAGGCCCCGTCTGGTCCAACTTTGTGGGGGGAGTTTCAGGAAGTGACGCCAGCCAATGTGGTGGATGTCCTGGGGTCTGTGCGAGTCACCAGTTGTGAACTCGATCCGTGCCCGTCCTAGCTGGTGAAAACCTCCAGGGAGATGTTGGGGACAGTGCTAATGAGGGTGATCAATGCGTCCTTGCAGCAGGGGAGGTTGTCACCTAGTCTCAAGGAGGCTCTGGTGCGCCCCCTGCTGAAGAAACTATTGTTGGACGTGGACACGCTTGCCAGCTACCATCCTGTCTCTTACCTTCCTTTTTTAGAGAAGATAATTTAGTGGGTGGGGGTCACCCAGCTCCAGGCGCATCTAGGCAGCATTGGTTTCCTGGACCCTATTCAATCTGGGTTCCATCCCGGCTATGGCACCAAGACGGCATTGGTGGCCTTGGTCGACGACCTCCGCTGGGAGTTGGATGCAGGATGTTCGACATTTCTCATCCTGCTACATGTCTTGGCCGCTTTTGACACTGTGGACCACGGGCTGCTGCTGAGATGGCTGCGTGACCTGGGGGGTTTGGACGGGACTGTTCTTGAATGGTTCTGATCATTCCTCTCGGGGAGAAGCCAGCGGGTGGTGCTGGGAGCTGAATCATCTTGCCCCTCCACCTTATCCTGCAGTGTTCCGCAGGGTTCTATTCTGTCTCCATTATTGTTTAATGTATACATGCAGCCCTTGGGGGAGGTTGTGAGAGGGTTCGGGGTGCGATGTCACCAATATGCTGATGATACTCAGTTGTACCTCTCTTTATCAGTTGACCCAGACCCTGCCGTCTCGTTGCTATCCAAGTCTTTGGAGGCCGTGGTGGAGTGGATGTGGCAGAGCATACTGATGTTCAACCCCGATAAGACGGAGGTGATGGTGGTGGGGAGAGCGAGAGAGGTGTCTCCCACCCTGGTTGGAGGGCTTCACCGTCCCATAGCTCGGCAGGTTTGGAGTCTGGGGGTCATTTTTGGACGTGGACCTCCACCTGGAGCAGCAGGTGGAGGTGGTGGTGAAAGCCACCTTCTGCCAGTTATATCTGGTGCGGAGGCTGCGTCCGTTCGTCTCCGGCCTGAACCTGGCCTCCCTCATCCATGCCTTCGTCACCTCGAGGCTGGACTACTGCAATGTGCTCTACGTGGGGCTGCCCTTGTTCCTGGTTTGGAGGCTGAAGCTAGTGCAGAATCCGGCGGCCTGCCTCCTGTCGGGGATGGGCTGTCGGGAACATATAACACCTGTTCTCCAGACTCTACACTGACTGCCAATAGCATGCCGATCCAGGTTCAAGGTATTGGTGTTAATATACAAGGCCCTTCATGGTCTGGGTCCCTCATACATCAGGGACTGCCTCGCCCTTGGTGCCCCAGAGAGGCTCCTTTGGTCAGCTGGGAGTGCCTTCTTGGAGGTTCCCCGCGTTAAGCGGGGGGCCACAATGGAGAGGGCATTCTCAGTGGCCGGGCCACGCCTCTGGAATTCCTTACCGGAAGAAGCTCACCTGGCCCCAAGCCTTTTGACATTCTGGAAAATTTTTAAGACCTGGCTGTTCACCCAGGCCTTTGGGGAGGGGGGAGGGGTGGGTTAGGGGGTGTTTTACCTTCCCCCACCCTTATTTATTTATTTATTTTCCCAGCCTGTTTTACTGTAGTGTTTTTATGGATTGTTTTCGTATATATATATTGTTTATAAATTGTTTTTATAATTACTTTGTTAGCCGCCCCGAGTTGTTCGCAGGAGGGGAGGGATACAAATTGAATAAATAAATAAACAAACAAACAAATAACTAAATAAAATGTTGGCCACAGCCCTCCCTGTCTGTAACATGGCCCCAGAACCCTGACGGAGGGTCCTGGGGCTGCAGTGGCTGTTTCTTGATCCGGTGGAATGACTTTGCCTCTGTACGAGGAATGATGTCCCCAGACCCATGATGGTGACTCCTGTGGCTAGGGTGGCAGCTTCTAGATATTGGCGACATCCCTCCCTGCCAGTAACATAGTCCCCAGAACCCTGATGGTGGGTCCTGGGGCTGGAGTGGCTGTTTCTTGTTGCGGTTGAACAAAGGCTCTCTGTGTGAGGAATGATGGCCCGGGACCCATGATGGTGGGTCCTGAGGATAGCGTGTCAGCTTCTATGTATTGGCCACAGCCCTCCCTGCCAGTAACGTAAGCCCCAGAACCCTGATGGTGTGTCCTGGTGCTGCAGTGGCTGTGTCTTGATGCTGTGGCATGACATTGCCTCTGTGCGAGGAATGATGGCCCCAGACCCATGATGGTGGGTCCTGGGGCTAGAATGGAAGCTTCTAGATATTGGTCACAGCCCTCCCTGCCAGTAACGTAGGCCCCAGAACCCTGACGGTGGGTCCTGGGGCTGCAGTGACTGTTTCTTGGTGCGGTTTAACCAAGACTCTCTGTGCAAGGAATGATGGCCCGAGACCCATGATGGTGTGTCCTGGGGCTATAGTGGCAGTTTCTAGGTATTGGCCACAGCCCTCCCTGCCTGTAAGGTAGGCCCCAGAACCCTGGCAGAGGGACCTTGGGCTGGAGCGGTTGTTTCTTGATGCAGTTGAACAATGACTCTCTTTGAGGGGGATGATGGGCCCCAGAGCCCTTGGCACAGACAGCATGGGTGGCATTGGTAACATCAGCAGAAATTGGATTGCTGTGGTGCAGAACCCATGGCACAGATAGCAGAGGCAACATTGGTAGAAGACATTGGATTTCTCAGAGGCAGCATTGGCAGCTGGTGCAGACATTGGATTTCCCGGGCACAGGACCCATGGCACGGACAGTAGAGGCAGTATTGGCAGTAGGAGTAGCAGACATTGGGTTGCCCGGGGACAGAACCCTTGGCAGATAGCATATAGGTCTGGGGGCAATTGGCAGCAGCAGACAGTTGGTTGCCATAGTACAGAAACCTTGCCATAGACAACATATAGGCCAGGCCTGGGGGCCACTGGCACTAGCAGCAGCAGACATTAGTTGCCAGGGTAGAGAACCTTTGGCGCAGACAGCATATAGGCCTGGACTGGGGGCCATTGGAACCAGCAGACATTAATTGCCATGGTACAGAACCCTTGGCACAGATGGCATATGCTGGGGGCCATTGGCACTAGCAGCAGCAGACATTGGTTGCCGTGGCAGGCAGTCAGGTGGCGTGGCATGAGCAGCAGTCAGGCAGACTGAGACAGGGTTCGAGAATTGCAACCTGGGAAGGCGGACAGGCAGGCAGCGTGGCATGAGAGGCAGGAAGGTGGACTGAGGCATGCTTTGAGCTTGGTGGCAATCTGGACGGGCAGACAGACAGCGTGGCATGGGAGGCAGTAGGGCAGGCAGGCGGAGACGTTGGCAGCAGGGCACTCAGATAGGCTAGCAAAAAGTGCAGCTCAAAAGAGCGAGAGCCAGTCAGCATCACATAGACATCACATAGGCAGGCCGAGATCTTGTAGCAATAGGCCGGCTAGCAGGCTTACAGTTTGTTTCCCAATGCCTCCCTGCATCATAAGGTCAGTCAGATAAGGCATCCGAGGCTGTCTAATATGAGATAGATAGATAGATAGATAGATAGATAGATAGATAGATAGAGAGAGAGAGAGAGAGAGAGAGAGAGAGAGGGAGAGAGAGGCAGGGCAGGTGCCAGGAATTGGGGGGGGGAGCACCTCAGCAGCATAGGATCAGTAGCCCTAGTCCAGATTGAGCAGGAGGAGAGGAGCCCCATCCCGACTGCCACTGCACCATCATTTCTTGTCCAGGGGTAGCTTGGGGAATCCCAGCAGCGGAAAGCTCATCTTCAAGAGGGGCAACTGCTCCACCAACTTGGCCGCCAGTCTCAGGCGTTGTGGGGAGCAAATATCCTCTGCCACAGAGAACACCTGCTCGCTGGGGACAATGGTTGGTGGGCAGGACAGGATGCCCTTGGCCACTTTTGACAGGGCCGGCCATACGTTGGCCTTGCTGACCCAGTAGGCTAAGGGATCGCTGCTGGGATCAATGCATGGCTCCTCCTCCAGGTAGGTCTCCACTGATTCTGAGGCACCATCATACTCCCTCTGGTAGCTCTGGGTGGGCACCACCTGCCCCACTGCCCTCAGCCACACTGCTTGCCCTTTTGTGCTGGGCCCCATTCTCCCCAGAGTGGCCTGCATACATGAGGAGCTCCTGGCACTAATAGGGGTTCTGCTGCTGCTGTTCATCCTCCTGCTGGTGCTGCTGCTACCTCTAGGTCTGGGGGCAGGGATAGACCCAGATGGCTGGAAGGAGTTGCTACTCCCACTTCCACCATCCCCAAGTGTGTCCTGTTGCATGGGCCGCTATGTCTGTCAGACCTTCTGCACCAGCGTACCCTTCCAGAGGCCATAGACTGCTGTCTCATGTGCCATGCTGCCCTTGATCCTGGGGTCCAGCAAGGTTGCCAGGACATATTCCTCCCAGCGCAGGAGCTCATCAAAGTGCACACTCAGCCCCGCCTTCAGCTTCTGTGCCAGGTCAAGTGCCTCATCGGAGATCTTCCTGCCTGGAGGGCCATAATCCCGCTCCCGAGAATCTCGTCCAGGCTTCTCTTGAGACTATGGACCAGCGGGGTCACCTGGCTGAGGGTGACAGTGGAGCTGCTCACGATCTCCGTCACAGCCAGTAACGGTCTCAGGACGAAGACCGTGTGAGCTAGAATCTCCCATTCCTCCCTGTTGTACCCAGGAGGTGCCTGAATGTCTATCTCCAGTTCCACCTGATGCAGGGTGGCTTTCTGCTTAAGAAGCCACTCAAGCATCAGGAAGGTGGAATTCCACCTGGTGGAGACATCCTGGATGAGCTCGTGCATCGGGGACCCTTGCTCAACCTGTTTCTCCCAGAGGAGCTCGCTGCCATTCACACTGCGGTTGAAGAACCCCGCTAGCTTCATCCCCTGGTCAACCAGGGAGCTAAGGGTGCCTGGCCCAATCCCCTTCTCCCCCAAGCCCAGAGTGTCCTTCACCACAAGAAGGAGGGTGTGTGCGATGCAAGGGATGCTTGTGAAGCCCCCGTCACAGACTGCTTTTAGTATATTAACCGCGTTGTCTGTGACCACACACACCTTGGTGAAGGCCGCACCTGGTGTGACCCACTCCCTCACCATGGTGGCCAGGGCTGCCTCAAAGTTCCTTGACGTGTGGGAGCTGTTCATGACTTGTACATGAAGCAGGGCCCACCTGTACCCTGCTTCAGGACCCCTCCTGCCACTGCCAAGTGCTGTCTCTGGGTCCTGCCACAAGTGTGCAGTCACTGCCAGGTAGGCGTGCTGGGTGTTTCTGGTGGACCACAGGTAAGTGGTGAAGTGGACCGTGGAACCCGCAGCCCCTGCCAGCTGCTCCATCACCCACTCCTTCAAAGCACTGTAGAGCTGTGGCACCACAGTCCGACTCAGGGTGGAGCGGGAAGGAAGCTTTAAAGTTGGGGCCCAGGAATCCAATCAGCCGCTGGAAGCTCTTGTCCTCCTGAATTGAGAAGGGCTGCCCATCCAGGGCAATCATTTCTGCCAACATGTGCATCGCTTTCTCTTGGAAGCCAGTGCCACGGCCTCCTGCCGGTGGCCTTGGCAGAACCCCCTGCCCTAGCTCCTCCATGGTGGACAGATGGCACTGATGGGGATGTTCATGCTCCTGTTCTGCTGCTAGAGGCAGCAGTTGGTGCTAGTGCAGGACGCTTGCCCGCTGAAGGAGCTGGGTGCCTGACTGCTGCAGTCAGGAACCCGCTTGCATCCACTTCCCCTGACTTCCCGCTGAGCAACAGAGCACTGTGGCATGACTTTAGGTGCCTTGCCATTGCCGTTGTCCCCAGGTTGCTGAGCACCTGCCCATGCTTTACCACCTTTTTGCACATAGTGCATTGCATCTCTCTGGTATCATCTGCCCGCACATGTTTAAAGTGATGCCAGACTGAGGATCCCCCCCTCCTGCTTTCTGGCCCGCCCCGGGTGACGCACTGCTGCCAGCGCTGCTGGGAGGGGGAGAACTTGGTGATTCTGTTGACACAGCTCTGGGAGGAGGCTCAGCCGTTGCCTCAGCTGCAGACATCTCCTCTGTGGCACTAGTGTCTGCCTCTGACTCACTGTCCGTGATCACGGTGATGTCCCGTGAAGGGGAGTACTCATACCCTGAGTCTAGACTGCCCATGCCCGCCATGCTGCTGGCACCCTCTCTGTGCCCCCCTCTGTAGCTGCTAGTGCTTCTGCTGCTACTGCTACTCCTCTCCCTACTGCCATTGCCCAGGGATCGGGCCCTGCCTCTAGCAGCCAGGGTGGGATCCACCAGCTCTGGACTGCTGGGGATTGTCTCAACAGTGGGGGACATTGGTGGCTCTGTAGGAACATCAGAAGCAGCACCAGCACCAGCAGAGACAGATGCAGCCTCATGTACTGCAGGACTTCCAGTACCCTGCGTGGCAGTGGAGGAGATCACTGCCAGGAGGCGACGCTGAGACAATGAAGCCTGGGGCCCTAAAGCAGGCCTACTGAGTTTAGGGCATGATGATGTGCTCGGGCTAATGCTTCTTCCTGCTGCCGCTCCCCTGCATGGCCCCTTCTGCCTCTGGCACATTCCCCATTGCCTCCCCTATGGGCAGCAGACTGGCCTCTCCTTCCCTTCTCCATTTCTCCCTCCAAAATAATGTTTTTATATTGTTTTGTTAAAAAAATATATTTTTTTATTCAAATTTTTTATCTAATTATATATATATATATATACACACACACACACACACACACACACTAAATCTAACTGCTATTAACTATTCTAAAATCTATTGAACTAAATGGAATATCCTAATAATTAACTACAATGGCCTTGTCCTACAAATACACTGCATCTCTATCTATCTCTATAACTAAGCTAACTACTATGTATATCTATCTAGTAACTATCTATCTAATAACTATCTATCTATCTGTATATATATACAATATTACACAGTGAGAAACACAAAGAATACAGGGAGGGGTACAATACTGAAATGAAAATCTATCTAATAATAATTTTACTCTAAATAAATCCAAAACTTGAAACAGGGGAAGGGAATAATCAGGGATGGAATAAGAGGGAGAGGGAAAGGATTCAATGGAGGGGGGAGGGAGGAAGGAAGATTGAACACAGGGAACATAGGGAGGGGTAAAAACAAAAAATAACACCTAAATCCATCTAATATAATCTAAATAAATGAGAATATGGAGGTAAATGTTTTGGATGGGTGAAATAGGAGGAGGATGGCAATGGATTAGGAATAGGAAGGAACAAAAGCTGCTGGGAGAGGGAGCCTTCTGAAACGCCTACTGTCAGGAACAGTGACTAGCTCAGAAGGTGTTGGGAAGGGGGGAGGCAATCCGTTTTGTTTCTTGCTGTGCCTGCCTCATCACAAGCCTCATTGGCCCAAACTGACCGAACTGTTCGGTCATTTTGACGTGTGGAATCTAGTTTAATTCAATTTATTTTATTAGACATTCAGCTTTCGCCATGGTCAAAAATAATGAATACAAGTAAAAATGAATCTAGTTCAGTTCGGTTAGTTTGTGTTCGGATTCAGATTCGGTCGTCCGAACAGGCCGAGTTCAGGCCAAACTCCGAACTTCCGAACTGCGTTTGCCTATCCCTACTTCTTGATGCCATGGAATGATGTGCCCATGAACTCTGTGGATGGGTCCAGGGGATAGAGTGACAGCTTCTAGAAATTGGACGTCCCTCCCTGCCAGTAACATAGGCCCCAGAACCCTGACGACGGGTCCTGGGGCTGGATTGGCCTTTTCTTGATGCCATGGAATGACAGGCCCAAGAACCCTGAGGGTGGGTCCTGGGGATAGAGTAGCAGCCTGAACTTCCAGATATTGGACAGCCCTCCCTGCCAGCATCCACAGACAGTGGCAGTGGGGCACATCACCCAGGTTTGTGAGTGCAGGCAGACAGGCAGCGTGGCATGGGATGTGGTCTGGGGCAGGCTTTGAGCTTGGGAGAAACCTGGGCAGGCAGACAGCATGGCACGAGAGGCAGAAAAGCAGGCTGAGGCAGGCTTTGAGCTAGGCAACCTGGGTGGGCAGACAGGCAGTGTGGCATGAGAGGCAGTAGGGAAGGCAAGCTGGGACTTTGGCAGGGCACTCAGATAGGTTGGCAAAGACTGTGCAGTGAGAGAGAAAGCCAGTCAAATAGGTGGGCCGAGATTGTCTAGCTAGAGGCCGGCTGGCAGGCTTACAGTTTCCCAATGCCACCCTGCATCGTGAGGTCAGTCAGATAAGGCAGCTGAGGTCATCTAGTATGAGAGGGGGGGAGGGGGTATGGCGGGCGCCAGGCATTGGGAGGGAAGGACAGTACCTCAGCACAGCAGCAGTTGCCCAGATTGAGGAGGAGGAGCCCCTGTCCCAAGACTGCCCCTGGCATGGGATAGCATGTGCCACTGCACCATCAATCCTTGTACACCAGGGGCAGCTCATGGAATCCCAGTAGTGGAAGGTTGACCTTCAGTAATTGCAACTGCTCCATCAACTTGGACCCCACTCTCAGGCAGTGTGGGGAGCAAATGTTCCCTGCCATGGAGAACACCCACTCGCTGGGGACACTGGTTGGTGGGCAGCACAATATACCCATTGCCACTTTCGACAGGGCTGGCCACATGTTGGCCTTGCTGGCCCAGTAAACCAAGGGATTGCTGCTGGGCTCAATGCATGGCTCCTCCTCCAGGTTGGTCTCGATGGCTGCTGAGGCACCATCGTACTCCTTCTGGTAGCTTTGTGTTGACACCACGTCCACCACTGCCCTCAGCCATGCTGCTTGCCCTATTGTGCACAGCACCATGCTCCCCAGAGTGGCCTGCACATAGGCCGAGATGCTTCTGCTGCTGTTTCCAATAGGGGTGCTGCTGATGGTGCTGCTGGTGGTGCTGCAACCACTAGGGCTGGGGGCAGGGATAGACCCAGCTGGCTGGAAGGGGTGGCTGTGGCTTCTCCCACTCCCACCATCCCCAGGGGTGTCATGCTGCATAGCCCACTCTGCCTTCTGGATCCTCTCAACCAGCACACCCTTCCAGTGGCCATAGAGCGCTGTCTGGTGTGCCATGCTGCCCTTGATCATGGGGCCCAGCATTGTTGCAGGGACATATTTGCAGGAGCTCATCAAACCGGGCCTTCAGCCCTGCCTTTAGCTGCCGCACCAGGTCAAGTGCCTCACTGGCAAGCTTCCTGCCCTCAGGGCCACAATCCCGCCCCTGTAGGATCTCATCCATCCTCCTGTGGACCAGAGGGGTCACCTGGCTGAGGGTGGTGGTGGAGCAGCTCAAGGTCTCCGTTACGGCCAGAAACGGTCTGAGCACGAAGACCGTGTGAGCCAGGATCTCCCATTCCACCCCATCATACCTTGGAGGTGCCCCGCTGTCCATCACCAGTTGAACCTGATGCAAGGCAGCTTTCTGCTCGAGAAGCCGCTTGAGCATCAGGAAGGTAGAATTACACCGTTTGGAGACAACCTGAACCAGCTGGTGCAGTGGGGAGTCTTGCTCGGCCTGCTTCATCCAGAGTTGCTCGCTGCCCTTCACGCTCTGGTTAAAGAACCCCGCCAGCTTCCTCACCTGCTCAGTCATGGAGCTAATGCTGCCAATCCCCTTATCCCCCAACCCAAAGCTTCCCTGCTCACCAGGTGAAGGGTGTGTGCAGCGCAAGGGATGCTGGTGAAGCCCCCGTCATGAACTGCCTTCATTATATTGGCTGTGTTGTCCGTCACCACACACCCCTTGGTGAAGGGCACGCCTGGCATGACCCACTCCCTCACCATGGCAGTCAGGGATGCCTCAGTGTTCCTAGCGGTGTGGGGGATGTCCATTACTTGTGCCTGAAACAGGGCCCACCTATACCCTGCTTCGGGACCCCTCCTGTCACTGGCAAATGCTGCCCCCAGGTCCTGCCACCAGTGTGCCGTCACCACCAGGTATATGTTCTGAGCATTTCGACTTGACCACAGGTCTGTGGTGAAGTGTATGGTGGCACTCCCAGCCCCTGTCAGCTGCTCCCTCACCCGCTCTTTCAAAGCCCTGTACAGTTCTGGCACCACCTGACGACTCAGGGTGCTGCACGATGGCAGCTTACACTGGGGGGCCAGGAACCCAATCAGCCGCTTGAAGCTCATGTCCTCTACAATGGAGTAGGGCTGCCCATCCAGCACAATCATTTCACCCAACAAGCGCCTGACTTTCGCTTGAAAGCCACACCGCCCTCCAGCTGCTGATGACCTTGGCAGCTGCCCCCATCCCAGCTCTTCCATGGTGGACTGACACTGCTGACGAGGTTCCTGCTGCTGTTCTTCCCCCCTAGCAGAAATACTAGATGTGCTCCTGTTGCTAGAGGCAGCTTTTTGTGCAGGACGCTTGCCCACTGAAGGAGGTGGATGACTGGCCAGCATTGTCGCTGCAGTCGGGAACCCACTGGCATCCACTGCCCCTGACTACCCGCTTAGCATCAGAGCGCTGTGGCATGCCTTCAGGTGCCTCGTCATGGCAGTTGTCCCAAGGTTGGTGAGCACCTGCCCATGCTTCACCACCTTGTTGCACACAGTGCACTGCACCTCCCTCAGATCATCCGCCCGCACCAGTTGAAATGTGCCCAGACAGAGTATTTTTTTGCCCTCTCCTGCCTTCTGGCCCACCCCGGGTGACACACTGCTTCCAGTGCTGCTGGGAGGGGCAGAATTTGGTGGCAACACAGCTCTGGGAGGAGGGACAGTCATTGCCTCAGCTCCAGACATCTCCTTCGCGGGACTAGTGTCTTCTTCTGCCTCACTGTACCTGATTACAGTGAGGTCCCATGAAGGGGAGTACTGGGACCCTGACGCTTGACTGCCCGTCATGCTGCTGCCACTCTCCCTGTGCCCCCCTTTATAGCTGCTACTGCTGCTGCTGCTGCAACTCCTCTCCCTGCTGCCATTATCTGGGAATCGGGTCCTGCCTCTAGCAGCCAGGGTGAAATCCACCAGCTCTGCACTTATGGGGATCACCTCAACAATCGGGGAAATTGGTGGCCCTGGAGGAACATCAGAAGCAGCACCTGCTCCAGCAGCAGCAGAGATGGCTGCATCTGTGGAGTTTATTTGCCTTTGTGTACAGTTGTTGTTGGATTTACCTATCAAGGCTGCATACGGCACCAATACAGCCCTGCAACATGCATAAACCACCACCAAGTGTGGTTAAAGGGTGGTTAGCGTCATGTATGTTTTCATTCATTGGGAGAGGGTGGAACCTCTCCTTGGGGGCAGGGGCAGGCCGCAAGCTGCCTACTCTTAATAATGAACTACATCTACACTACATTTGCACTAACAATTGTAAAGAACCCTAACATGTGTTTAATCATTTATCCCTTTTGTCCTATGGACTTTGTGGCTCTGTGTCCCTGCCCTGGCCGCGGGCATGCCCCTGCCCCCAAGGAGAGGTTATACCAGGTATAAAACCATATGAAACAGATAAAAACCAGATGAAACAGATATAAAACAGATATTGCCACTACCTACACCTCAAAATGCATGTCCAAGCATGCAGCAGGCCCGTTTTTAACAGTTTTGAACCTTTGGGGAATCCATTTCAAGCACAGCACAGCAGGCCCATCCAGGCAAGCATTCCTACTACCTACCTACACCTCCAAATGCAAGTCCAAGTCTTGGACATGCATTTGGAGGTGTAGGTAGGACTCCAAGCACACAGCAGGCCCGTTTTTAAATGTCTGGCTCCTTTCGAGGCACCATTGCAAGCAACCCAGGCTCCTCCATTCCCACCAAAGTAGCCAGGTCACCAGCAATCCAGCATCAGCTCCAAGTTAAGAAATGCCTGCCCACGCACATAGGCCCTTTCTCTTTTTTTAAAGGTAGGCTGCCATCGGGGCCTAACTTTTGAAAATAAAATTGCCACCAAAGGAGCCAGGCCCTTCCAGTGTACCAGCATCCCTAGTAGCTAGCTTTAAGAAAATGCCTGTCCCCAAGCACACAAACCCCTCCTCCAGTCCACCCCCACCCCAGCCCCATTGCCCAGTCAGACTCCCCATGCCCCCCTCCCCTACCCCATGTCTCTGACTGCACCCACTCCCTCCACTTAGGGTTGCCATAGATGCAAATCTTTAGAAGGCAGATATGATATATACAGGTTGCAGGGCTGCATTGGTTCCAGTGCAGCCCTGGAACTGTCTCTTATACACATCTAGATGTGTATAAGAGACAGCACACACACACCATCAACAACTATAAAGAATACACACTATGTAACTCGCAAATTAAAAATGAATTTAAGAAATGATAAATCCTAAAAATACCAATAATATACTAAATGGGCAGAATCATATCATATGCACAGAACCATATATCACCACGTAATAAATCTACCCCATGTCTGTCAGTGCAGCACCCACCCCCAATTAGGGTTGCCATAGATGCAAGTCTTTAGAAGGCAGATATGATATATACAGGTTGCAGGGCTGCATTGGAAGCAATGCAGTCCTGGAATCTGCATATCTCATATGGGCCCTCTAAAAGTTTTCATCTGAGTCCCCTCCCCACTCCAGTGCATTGCACACCCCACTCCCTGTCTCTTATACACATCTAGATGTGTATAAGAGACAGTTGCAGGGCTGCATTGGAAGCAATGCAGTCCTGGAATCTGCATATCTCATATGGGCCCTCTAAAAGTTTGCATATTTGGTAGCCCTCCCCCCCTCCCCCCCATGCTCCATTGCTCAGCCAGTTTCCCCACAGCTGGCAGCACATCATCCTATCCCTCCAGCTTAACACACCCACACCCCATAAACAATTATAAAGAAAACACACTATGTAACTCGCAATATAAAAATGAATATTAAAAATCTATCCTAAAGATAACAAGAATATACTAAATGGACAGAGCCATATATATCATCACATAATAAATCTCTCCCATTCCATGATGGGTTAGTGGGATGATATATATGGCTCTGTTTCCCATGTCTCTCAGTGCAGCACCCACCCCCAATCAGCCCTGGAACCTGCATATCTCACATGGGCCCTCTAACAGTTTGTATCGGAGTCCCCTCCCCACTCCAGTGCACTGCGCAGTGCACACCCCACTCCACACCAGCCCCCTCCTCCCCCCATCATGTTGTGCAGTGCACCGCCCCCTCCCCCATTCCCCATCTCAGAGTAGAGCAGCTCTCAACACACACAATCAAGGCTCGGGCTGGCTTTTAACAGTTTTTAGAAGGCAAGGCAGTTATAAGATACACAAGTTGCAGGGCTGCATTGGTTCCAATACAGCCCTGCCACCTGCATATCTCATAAATGATAATAAAAATAATAATACATTCAAAATGGGTTAAAATCACAATTCATAAATAAAAAATGATCACTGACATCCTCCCTCCTCCCAAGACAAGTCCCCCGCCCCCAGCACCTGGGCTCCCAACATACTCACCACCAGCAGGATGAGGCCAGACAGGGCACTAGGCTTAGCTCGGCAGCGTCTTCTTCTACTCTTCTTCCCACTCGAGTGACTTGAGGACAAGATGAGATCCACTCCATTTTGCAGTGCCAAGTGGATGCTGCTGTGGCACACTTAAACTACAGTACCTTGCTTCCTTATAATTACTTACTAATTGAAAAAAAAAAAACAACACACACACACTAACTAACTAAATAACTGTAAATATATAATATATGATCCTGAATGGATTAGAATGAATTTGTAATTCAGCCGGATGGCCAACCAAACTCTCTCAGAGAGAACCAACCACAACTTAGTACTGTCTGTAGTCACACATTCCTCTGAGAGAGATAAAATGGCTCCCAGTGGTCTGGAGTTTATATATGCTCAGCTCTGCTCAATCTGCAGCAGGCACCACCCTCTCACCCACGTGAGAAACAAAGCTCCAGGAGACAGACTGTCTCTGCATTGCAATTTAAAAAGTTACTGTCAGTCAAGCACTCACTCCCCCTCCCCCCGCTGTTCCACCGGCCAATCACTCACGCAAGACACACACACATCATCATGGCCCAACCCTATGCTCTCCAGTCTCCCCCGAGCATAAAGAGCTACAGCCCAGATTGATTTTTAGAGCTGCCGCTTCTGCTCCAATGCCTCTCATTAAAGACTGCCCCTACTGTCAGTCCTACATTGAGGAACGCGCTGGATGGCAACCCAAACCGCCCACTGCGCATTCCTATTAACTTTACCCCTGATGTAAAGGAAGGAATCCCCCCTCCCTCCCCCTCGCCTCACGCAGCACAGCAACTATCAGGTCCAGGACTGAGGACATACTGGATCCTTAGAGCGGCGCATGCACGAGTGATAGAGACCAGCCTTGCACATGTGCTCCAGCCCAGGAACCCGGATGTTCGGCGCAAGTAGCGCCGCTGTACAGAGACACACCGCGACTGGCCGGCAAAGTCCTGAGCTGACTGGGCAAGCGCAGCGCTAAGGTAGGGGAGGAAAATTTTGTAATTTTTTGTTAGTTTTACTAGTTTGGGGGCAGAGAGGCCATAGTAGGGCACTGGCCCAGGTGCCCTGGGGCTAAAGCCGCCGGTGTTCTGGAGGGGAGCATGGGTTCCATGGCTGGGTCAGGGGATGGGGGATGGTGGACCACTGCCTCTACAGTCCACCCAGGTTTATCTAGGATATGGTCAAGGGTGTGGGGCTTGTAATTATTGTGCAGGCCTTACCCTCCCCACCCAGGGTGCATGGGCTGTTGCAGGTGGTGCATACATCCATGGGGGAGTGCCTGACCCACCGGCTAGTGGAGTCATGCAGGTTTGGAGGGCTGCCCCCCCCCAAGTTCCAGTGGGTTTTTGCTGCCTATATGCAAGGAATAGGCTTGATTCACATCCCCTAGCAGGTGAGTACGCTGAAGCGTCTGTACCACTGGGGACGCATATGCTCCAATCAGTCATGGAGTACATCTGAAGAGGCAAATATGTCAGCATATTTGTGCGTCTGTTTAGTGACCCTATCCGAGACCCCAATGTATTCAAGGATGGGAAAGAGAAGGAAAAATTCAAGCGACCCAAGGTAGATAGGAACTGGGCAAACTGGACCACCGCAAACTCGGTGTTGATGGGGGTCATATTGTAAGTTTACCTCAAAAAGAGTCTCTGAATTGGTGAAATACCAAAACGTAGTGAGAAGGGCCTATGACACTGGAAATCCAGGTGCCTGGCTCTGTTACAAGGAGGTCTTTCGGGAAAGGGTCTTCATTTACCCAGGCTCTCAGTGGGACATTCATGCCCAAGGTCTATGGCTTGAATTCATGAACAATATGTCAAATGTGCCAAAAACTGATAGAGAATACCCTTTGAGAAAAGGCAGGGTTGTACTGGTAAATGATCCATATAGAACCAAGAAGAAGAACTGGCATGGGGGAACTTGTTACAAGTTTAATAATAAGGGGAAGTGTTTTCATTCCCCATGTCATTTTAGACATGCCTGTACACACTGCAGGGGAGGTCACACGACCATAAATTGCAATAATAGCAAAGGAGGTTGGCTAGAGGAAAAGCACAAATCAGGAATCAAGGGAAGCCTTGATTGTCTGCTGCTGGCAATGGCAGAAAGGACTACAGCTCCAATGCACTGTGATGCCCTTGGGAGGACATTGTGGGATTGCCCTAAGCACGATACAGTGCATTATGTGCTTCAGGGGTTCAGCAGAGGGTTCAGAATACCAGAACATGAGATGCAACCTAGAAGATATGCTAATAACCTGAAGTATGTGTCAGACATTGAACATGTAGTGTGAGCTAGTCTCCTTAAAGAATTGAAAGAAGGTACATAGCAGGCCTGTTTACCAGCAGAGGAGTTGCACATCTCCCCGTTGGGGATGGTACCCAATGAGGTGAGTGTCACCTCATTCGCCATTTGTCCTTGCTGAAGGTAGGCTTGGTGAATGACACAATCCCCGCTGAATTGTGCTCAGTGCGCTATGCATCATTCGACTCTGCAGTTGTAATGGTGCAGACAGAGCTGCGGGGCTGGTGCTTGTCAGACCAAATGTGATATAAAGTCAGCCTTTAGGTTTCTGTCAGGCCACCAGGAGGATTTTTGGCTGCTGGACTTTCAGTTCCAGGCAGATATTATTCTGGTAAAGCCTATGGGCTGTTCCATATTTTGATCTGCTTTTGAGAAGTTCAGTACCCTGCTTGAATGGGTGGTCTGCCGCGTGTGTGTGTGTGTGTGTGTGTGTGTGTGTGTGTGTGTGTTTCAGTGCATCACACATTATCTGGATTATTTCCTTCTCATGGTAAGGATGGGAATGTGTGGCTTTATTGCAAGTCATTCAGGAAGTGGCAGCCAAACTTGGAGTTTTGTTTGCTCCTGGAAAAAAACAAAAACAGAAGACCCAGCAATCAGTCTGACTTACCTAGGAACTGAGCTAGATAGTACAGAGCGGTCTTTATCCCACCTTCCAGGGGATAGACTGCCAGCTCTGGAGAATGCAGTTCAAAAAGTCTTTGGGAGACAGAAGGTGACAGTGCAGCAGCTCCAATCACTGGTGGAGTACCTGAACTCTGTCTGTCATGTAATTGCATCACGGAGGGCCTTCCTTTCCAGGCTCTATGCTTCCATATCCAGTGATCTGCCTCCACACTACCACATCCACATCACACATGACATGAGGGTGGGCTTGAAAAGCTGGGCAGTGTTCTTGGCTGAATTTAATGGAGTGAGTTTCCCTGTTGATAGAGGTCGAACTCCTAGTTAAATATGATGTGCAGGCAGGACAGGATTTTGCCTTTATTTCAGAAGAAAGCGGTGTGCTGCCCCATGGCTTACTGAAAGGGAGGAACAAGGAATTACCAGAGATTTGACCTATATGGAATTTTCCCCCATAGTTGTGGCAGTGCATTTGTGGGAAGAAAAAAAATGTCTGATTGGTTTGTCCAGTTTTTGTGTGACAACCTAGCAGTTCTCCAGGTGATGAATTCCCTTTCTTCCTGTTGCTACCGTCTCTGCTGTTCCATGGGTTCTGCTGCCGGGTGATCCAATGTCCACTGCGGCTGCCAATGCCACCTATGCTGTCTGTGCCACGGGTTCTGTGCCCTGGCAATCCAATGTCTGCTACTGGGTGTCCACGTGATTCACCACCGGGCAAGGCTTGACCAATTGGCAGTAGAGTTTCTTTAGTTCTGTCAAATACGAGCCAAGCCTGCAATGCCCGGGCAACCCCGGGTGCCAAGCGCCAAGCCTTCCCAGTGTCTGCTGCTGCCGCTTGGTCTCTGATGGCCTGCCATGCTGCCATGAGCACCCTTGGGTGTCCCTGGAGTGCCCCAAGTTTTGAGGCGGGTCTGAAGGTTCGACTGAACTGAACTCAACCAAACTGAACAACCGACCCCAAACTCAGTTTTCAAACCAAACAACCAAACAGCTGAACATCCGAACCCCGTTCTGTTCGCACATCCCTACAAAGCATACATTAGGAATGCCTCACACTAACTGAACACAGGGTTTATTCAGTTTCTTCAGTTTGTTAATTGTTGTATGTGATTATTTATTGTTATTGACTGGGCATTTGGAAGAACTCACTGAATTATCTGGGTAGTAGGACACAGCACTGTGCACTGAGAAGCCAAGGCCATTGCAAGGTCCCACTGGGGATTGCAACTGGGCTTGAGGAAAGTCGCCAAGGTCCTTTGGAAGACAAAATGTGGCATGCGCTAGGAGCAGCTATTACTATTGATCCATTCAGTGAAAGATGCACCACAGCCGGACATATAGTGATTCACCTGGGGAGTCTGGCCTGTACTTAATCTTAAAGATAAAAAAGGACCTCTTGACAGTCTGGCAGTTATTCCTGGGCATGATGCTCATGTGGTCCCATATGCTTCAGCATATATTATGGAGTGATGCAGTCCATGCAGAGAAAGTATATAGACCTAGAACTAAGGTGAATAGGGAGGCTGCTGTGATGATTGAATCCTTTGGAGGAAAATGCATTGGCCATGATGACATCTGTCATACACAGCCCGAGTTATATTGGCAATATGGAGTTCACCTGTCCAATGCGGGAGTAGAGTTATATTTGGCTTCCTTCAAGGGTAAGGTAAGGGAAGTTCTAAACTCTTGAGCTAATGGGTTGGAGCAAAGACCAGCCAAGCATAAAGCTGGTGACTTTGGGTGGCTGGGGTCCATTGTAGTTAGTAGTAAGGTTTATGCTTAGAATTATATAAGGTAGCTGTTGCATCTTATTATGAGATGGAAATTGGTTACTGACACAAAGGGTAGGCCACAGCCAAGTGGCGGTAAACGGCTCATGGGAGGTTTTTTAGCCCACTGGGGACTGGAATGACAGGCACGGTCACCGGGACTCTGTAGTCTCACATCGACCTTACCACAAGGTCCCAACAGGATCTTTAATAATCCCTCTATAACCATGCTATAGTCTTGGGATGGGAGAACAAAGTAAGCTTTATTAATTTAGCAAGGAACAGCCCTTGAGGGTACATCAGGGGCCCTCCCATTTTTGTTATGCATAATGTTATATGTTCCACTGGACTCAAAGGTTGATTCATATGTTAATTCTGATTGGGATAAAGAGTGCGGATTTTCAATTGCACTAATGTGTCCATGTCTCCTTTCGGGGTGCAGTGACAAAAGTTGTTTAGCATGAATGAAAGATCGTAAGAGTAATCTTTAAGAGCAACTGGTTCTCAGCTTGATGAGAACCAGGCAGGTGTTACTTATCAAACCATTGCACAACTCTGTCTCAATCTGATCTTACTCCATACCCTTCCAAGAGCCAACTGCATTCCTTCTAACTGTCAGCTTAGTCTTGGGTTTTAAACATAACCCTCATTTCCAAAAGTCAGCTAGAGCAGACCTGCTGTCCAAAAATTTCAAGCCTCTGTGCCTTGAATACTTCTCCAAGGCCACATTCAGCAAATCAAATCTGATTCAATGAAGTCAAATTAATGTTGGGTTTTTTTTACTAACTCTTTGCAGTATCATTCACATCAGACTTGTGAAGAAGTACCACTGTACTCCATCCCCAGTAGCGACTGCATGGAACTTCACAAGATGAGAAATGTATATACCTGCATAAAGGAAATTTGTGGGGCCCGGGCAGGGCTGGCCCCAGGGTTTGTGAGGCCATGTACGAAGTCTTGATGCGGGGCCTAATTTGCATATGGCACCCAAAATGCAGCTAGCTTATTAAGCACATTATGCCATGAAAAGAGACATATAACCAGTTCAGTTGTGCCCCCATAATCAGTTCATGCTGCCCCCACCCCATAACCAGTTCATTTGTGCCCCTGCCCCCATATAATCTATTCACGCTGCCCCCACCCATAACCATTTAATTTGTGCCCACGGGGCAGCGTGAATTGATTATATGGGGGTGCAAATGAACTGGTTATGGGGTGCGGGTTTAAAGACAGTATTCCTGTTGGCAATAACTTCATTAAGAAGAGTTAGTGAAATAGCAGCCATAATAATCTCAGAACCATATTTGCAGATTTATTTTCCAAGACAGAATAGATATTGCTTTGCATCCTAAATTCCTACCTAAGATAGTATAAGTAAGACAGTTGTGAGAATGTGGCCCTTTTTACACGGGTCTCTCCCAGCCATGAATACGCAGATTTCTGTTCATGGGTGCGGGAACCCTGTGTGAATGACGTGATGCACGCACCCATGGTGAGTGGGGGTGCATGCATACTCGCCTAATACGCATCCCCACTCCCCCCATCACCAACTGATCCCCACGCACGGAGCAACCGGGGGAAACGGTGGTTACTATGTGGGTGTGGATTAGTGGTGGGTGAGTGAGGATGTGTGTGCAGCCATGTGTATGCCCCATGCATGCACTGGCGCGCCCACAGACTCCTCACCCGACGGAGCTGTATAAAAATATCATGTGAGGAGTCACTCGAAGATGAACAGAAGGTTGCTTCCTTGTAAAAAAGGTTCTTTGAGATGGCTCCAAACATTCTCACAAATACCCACCCTTCCAGCTCCACATGGAATTCCTTTCTTATATTTCTAGAAAGGGTTTAAAGGAACTGTCATTCAGAGGGGGAGGTTTTTTTTTAAATATTTGAGGAGCTCGAGACCATCATGTGGTCTATTATTTGAATAGGGTGAGCATGTACAACCCAGTTGTGAGAATGTTGGGAACCATCTTGAAGAACCTTCTTTACAAGGTAGAAACCTTCTGATCAGGCAAGTGCAGGGCCCCAGCTGGCCGTGGGGCCATGTGTGGCCGCACATATGGCACATGCCTGGGGCCGGCCCTGGGCCCAGGATGAAGATAAAATGCAGGGATCCTGTTGGCCCCACCTCTCAGGGCCTTGATGGGACCCTAGAAGTGGTTGAATTTGGGGTCCCTCTGAAAAGGAATGGGGCCCCCATACCTTCCTTGTGAAAATGAGGACCACTGCAAGGCCCTCAGAAGAAGAGAAAATAGCATGGTCCAGGGCTGTCATCCAAGGTTGCCCTGTGGAAAGACTAGCCCTGACTGGTGCCAAGAAGAACCATAGAATTCACAGTGAGAGACACACTTTTTGCTGCAACCTGAGAATTATTTATATGCTGTGTTTGCCAACCAAACACAGAAAGGGGTCCTATTTAGGGTTGAAATGAGAATTTAAAGGATTCCTGTGAGAAATCACATGAGACCAAGAGCCAGACTCAAGATTTTGATGGATCTCGACATCTGGTTTGAGTTCTTGGTGAGATTTTGAGTCTCCCCCCAACATTTTCTTTATGAAGGAGGTGCACTAACCTGGCTTTGAAAGGGGATGCCCTGGCCTGGAGAGCAAAGACCCTGGGTGTCCCAGCTCTCCTGGCCAATGCAGCCCTCTATAAAGCCCTCAAGCACCTGCCTGATCAATTTCAGGCTGGAATTGGCCAGAAAGTCGCTCGTGGCTTTACAAGGGACAACTCTGGCTAGCGCTGAGTAGCACTTTGCAAAGCCAGTTTCCTGAGGGGGTGCTCTGGCAGGGAGATTAGGGTGCCAGACCAAACCCTCTGCCAGAGAACTCACTCAGGAAGTACCAGCCAAACCACAGTTTGCCAACCACTGCTGCCCGGGCAGAGATAGAAGGGAAGATCCATTCCAGGTCCCTCTCTGCCTGGAAGCAGCAGTTTGCAAATTAGCGTTTGGCTGGGTGCTTCCCTAGGATGGGCCCCCAGTGCCCCACCACCAACCCCTTGGGAAGCATCCAGACAAACCCCTTGGTAAACTGCTTCACCAGGCATAGAGCGAAGGCATCCATGCCCTTCCCTCGCATCCCCCACCCTGTGCAGTGGTTTGCAGCTTTTTTTTTTTTTTTTTTTTGTAACTCTGACAAGCTTGGCCCCTGGGCCATTTCTTATCAGTTACAAGAGCCTGTGAGTTCTCAGTGAGAAGCTGTCGTTTCTCAGCTCATTCTCGTTTTGCAGAATGAAGCGACAAATGTGTTTCTCGCTGAGAAACTGAAAAGCAATGAGAATGAGTTTCATCCCTAGTCCTATTACAGCATATATCATTTTAGAGGGAACCGGATTGCTATTCTGGAGTACATATTTCAACCTCTACTTCTGAATTCAGTTGCTTGATGTGTGAATAATATGAAAGAATAGACAAATTAAGGACTTATTAATTCAGTTTAGCCATTCATGCAGACGTGTCCCAACCCTTCAAAAGCAAAAAACTGATGTCCATATTGTCTCAAGTCTGTTTTCTTTTTTTAAGATCATAAGCTTACATATGCCTCAAATGCTAGCATAAGGTCTTTACAAGAAGAAGCAACCCTTTTTCTGATATTTATTTCCTAAAGTTAGATATGTGTAGTACCGTATCTGGTATCACTGTGTGCAGGAATGTTGGGAGTTTAAAATTCAAAATCAGTTTAGTCAGTACTGTTACCATAGTTACCCTAGTGACCAAAATGGCATACAGCAGAGAACACAGTCACCCCATAGAACAACATAGAATGATTTCTTAGAACATAGAATAGTTGCTTCTTTTTGTAAAGACCTTGTATAATGTCTACCATTTTAGTTTCTGAACATGAACATTTGCAGACAAGATGACACTTTTAAAATAATAATAATAATAATAATAATAATAAAACCAGAACTAAATTTCTACTCTTATGTCTGCAAAGAAAACTTCAAAAACAACTGAAAATCATTGGATGCCGAAATCTATGCATCTGCAGAGACTGTGAAGGAGTAACTCAGTATTATGAACAGCTCTATTCATTTCAGTGACACGTTAGTACAGATGTCCAGACTGAGCATATTGTAGGGTCTTTTTAAACGTGATGCTACCACACATGGCCACCAAGGAGCCACTCATTTGACCACCCATCTGAAGGTGGTGCGGGGGGGATGCATGCTCCCATGGGTCACTCAGCACCCACTCATAGCAACTCATAGCACACTGCTGAGGAATCCGGGGCAAGGCAAAAATATGCTTGAGAACAGGTGTGCAGGAATCCCCTGCCCATATTAACTGGTGTCGCTACCCATGTCAGGAGACAGGTCCCTCACTGATAGGCACTGTGGGTGGGGGACATGCCCTTTGCAAGTCACAGGAACTGGCTGCAAACACTGGGGATCATGGTTCCCAGCTCTCACAACCAGGACATGTCCATTTCAAAACCCAGCCTGGCATGCTTCTCCATCCCTCATGGTCAATGGCAGGGGGATATATGTAACATTTACATATAAACTTTGCCCCCAAACTGGCCTTCAAATAAAAATGTGAAGGATACAGGCTCAAATTTGCTGATTTGAATCTGATCATATACAAATTTAAGTATGAGAAAAATAAATGTATATAGGATGCATATAAATTCTACTTTGAAACAGAAGCCAAAGAACTGTTTCACATATTGGATGTGTATGAGAATCCTCCACCTATCATAAGTCTTTCTTCAAGTTATCTAATCCAATTACAGCAAGTACATAAACTTACATTTATAAAGTGTCATGAAAAAACATTCTGAGAGCAGAGCTAGTTTTCATTCCACAAGAAAAGAGAAGCTTTAGCTTTGGCTCAAATGTCATTGAAGTTCTCACTGTGTGATTACAAATATATTCTTTGGGTTAAAACAGATGTGCAGACAGCAGGATGGCTCCCCAGTCAGGAATGGAAAACTGCCATGGCCATTCCCTGGGTCAACAGGTGGCGCTGACCAAACATGCCTTCCAATGTAGAGCCATTCTACCACCTGCATGACACAGGTAGGGTTGGGGCCACAACAGAAGTGCAGGCAGCTGACCCCACCCCCTACCATGATGGGCAGTCATGGCATCCCCTGCTCCGCAGCAGGGATGGTGGGACTGAACAGACACCTTGGCCCACTTTGGTCCACTCTGGTGGCCCTTGGCCTGGAATGGGAACCTGCTATTTGACCTAGGGCACATTCCTGACCATCCACCCATGAACCCTGAGGGAGTCCCGGCCCAACATCCTGTGCTGCAGGATCACACGTGTGGTCAATCTTGGGACACAACTGTGTTTTATCCTTTGAAGCCATCTTTACATCCTATTGTGTGTAATAATTAGGTCAAGTTTTATACGTTGTTTTCAGATTTTTTTTTACTGTCTCATAAATACTCAAATAATACTGTGATTTTAATGTTATTGGTATTTTACAATGTATCTTATAATGTCTCATTCTATGAAGGTTAACCATATGACAAATCAAATTATGATTGTGCTGTAAAATATCCATGTTATCAGCTAAATTATATATCCCTTGCTACAGCCTTTTAGTGACAGACTACTCCATGATATTTTATAAGAACAGGAAGAGAGTATGCTGAAAAAAATCTCTTCAGAGTTACCATTAAAAGAGTTTTCATTTGACTATCAATGCACTCTTGCATTGCCAGTGATACTGGAAGCCTAATAAATGCTTTTTGGAAGAACTGTTTGATCTTGTTACTGTACCTTGCACAGTTAACTATCAAACACTAATTAAAATCTTATTAGGATAAGAAAATAGTCAAATATGTCTGACTTATAAAAAGGGGTCAGAACATATTCCTTGCTGAGAACTGAGGGGGAAATGTTACTAAAGTTGTAAAATCTTTTCTATTCATAATGATTAACCCTTGGTTAAGAATGAAGGGTACATAAAGGGTGACATGAGAGTGAGTGTGGTGTAGTGGATGAGGTGCTGGAATTGGACTTTGGAAGCCAGGGTTTGAATCCTGCCCATACCTTGTAGTCCCTGGGTGGCATTGGTCAAGTTATAACCTCTCAGCCTCAGTTCTTTCATGGCAAAATGGGAGTCTGTGTCTGTGGGCGCCTTTAGACATAACAAAGATAAGGTGTGAAACCCCCCAAAGCACAGGGCATTGTGCATAAGCACCATAACAATCCCATCACCAATTTGGGCACACGTTGAACACGCAATGTGAACACCATTGCATCACAAGGACAATTTGCATGTTTCGGCTGAATACGTGACCAACATTGAATCTAATGATAGTGCATAGTGTGTTAGCAGGTACAACATGGGGAACAGGGTGACGGCGCTTGCTTGCTGAGATTGAGTGGCAAGGAAAACATGGCAATTTGATTTGCCTCAAGATGGGCTGTGTGTCTAAGCAGTACCACATGGTGAACACAGGGCCAAACTGGTGTTCATGTCAAGGTCAAAACACACATTCAGACACCCTTTGACGTTATGGCTAAAGAAACCCTTTGACTCTTTAAGTGTATTTTGTTCCCATCATTCTTGTCCATCTTTGATTGTAAACTCACTGGGCATGGCCATCTCTATTCATAACAATTGTAAAGCACCAAGTACATTGCTGTGGCTAAGGATGGGAATTCCGGTTCTCCCGAGATCCGATATTGCCAGTATTTGAGTGTATCGGCGTAATCCGATAAATCTGATATTTACCTATACCAGCATACTGGATTTTTAACATTGGCCACGGTACCAGCTTTTTTACATTGTGGGCATTGAAGTCAATAGCCACAATGTAAAAAATCCGGTACCACGGCCAATGTTAAAAATCCGGTATGCCGATACCAGTAAATCCACTACCAGGGTGATCCGATACCAGTACATTCGGTATCCGGTATTCTCCCTGGTGTCCTACCCCTAGCTGTTGCTATATAAATGCTTAACAACAACAATAACAATATGCCTTCTTCAGTCATATTTTTTTTTAGCCCTCATATTCTGTCTTGGAAAAAAAATAACATTACATGGGTCTTGGGGTAGATTTCTATTCCAGTCCTTTGGCACATACATTGCTTGAATGTGCAAACTAAAATTAAATGTGATGAGGTAGATTTTTACCCCATGTCAGGGATGGATTTATGCCCAAGGGCTTTTTTGTTCATAAAAAAACACAAACAAACAAAAAAGCTGTTAATGGTAACCAACTTTCCTTTGGGATTATTATGCACCTGTTTGCAGGTGACAATGGCACACAAGGGAACGCCCACACAAGGGAAACGGGAAGGGAGGGGGAGAGGGAGAAGAGCCGGCCAGATACCAGTCACAACAGCCACACACGCACATAACGGGGGCACGGGCGCACTCACAGCACAAGCACATGCCCGCCCACACCCACGCACCCACCCACCCACGCAGGCATGGAAGAAAGGAAAGGAAGGGAAGGGGGAGACACGGTTGCCCAGACACCACGCAAGGCATACCGGGCACAGGGGTGTGGGGGCGCGGGACCAGGAAGAGGGGAGGAACGGACACAGGGGCAAGGCAAGACACCGCCAACAGGTACAACAAATCCCACAGCAGAACAGTCCCCACGGGCACCCCCAAAGCAAAACACACAGTCCTGGAATGGGGGGTCCCTGCAGCTCGGGAGCAAGGCACAGCAGGAGCCCGCAAGGCACAGGGAGCCGGCCAGGAAGGGTCCAGGAGGCACATGCAGACACCGCACCCCAGCGAGGGGCAAATGGACGGCAGCCAGGAGAGGCAGTCCAGCACAGCAGGTCCAAGGATGGGTGCCCCCCCCTTGTAGGAGTTTGGGATGGGCAGTCCGGGGTCCCAGGAACCCCGGGGTCACACAAGCAACCAGGGGGGAGGGGTGCAGCCCAGAGGTCAGCCGGTTCCACAGCCGGGGCAGCAGCACTCCAGGAAGCAGGCATCACAGCAGCACGGCTGAGACATCAGGGAGGGGGCAGGCACCGGGGTCCGGCCTGAAGCCCACATGGGCCAGGACATACGGGTGCAGTGAGGTACACAGGGGCTCACAGGCAGCCATTGGGGGCAGCTCAGGGCCCAGGCCCAGGGTGCCCGGCCCGATGAACCAGGTGGGGTCAATGGATCATGCCCCGGCAGTACCCCAACACGGATATGTGGTGGGCGATCAGGTAGTAAGCCTCAAGGGGTCATGCACTGAGAGCCCCAACTGGACATCAGAAGGGGACCAGACCCACTCCAGGGCCATCAGCTCCGCCGTGGAAGGCTCCGTTACACAGCAGGCAGGAGCAGGGGGCCAATGAAGATGCCCCAGCCCCAGAAGCCGGTGATACACCACCACATGGGTGCGCTGGTACCCACGCACCCCGTGAATGCAGCCAAAGTAGGACACAGCCAAGACAGGTCCCCCCTCAGCAAGGCACAGCGAGTAGGCGTCCAGGCTGCACACCCACAGAGCACTCATGGTCTCAGCCCTGGACCAGGGCACATGCGAACACCTATTCTCTGGGACGTGCCCATCAGGGAAGCAGACCAGTCTGAGGGTCTCAGCATGCAGCCGGCAATCACGAGCGCTCGCTTCATAGCCGAGGTAGCGGAGTCCAGAGCTCATGCTCGCGAAGGTGGACGAGCGGCTGTCTGGCCTGCCCAGGAGCAGCTGCACAGCAGGGCTATGCCACAGGTCGCATAGGGACATGGTCTCGGTGTAGGTCCAGGTATGGGGGGCCCCATGGGGGCCGGGAAGCAGGAGTCCCATGGATGGACATGCAGCCATGGTCCAACCGCCGGGGAGATGAGCACCAAGCTCAGGGGGCCTTACACACCTTCCGGGGCTGAGGGGCCTCCCGGGGGTCCCAAGGAGAGGGAAAGCGGCCATGGGCTGCAACATTGTAGCACAACAGAGCGAGGCATGGGGTGCGGACCCAGCACAGCTACACAACACAATAGCTCTCACATACCAACTAATCAACCCTCAAAGGCCACGGAGCATCAAACATTCAGGGGGGTGTTGATGGCTGCTCGCATCCAGATGCACAAGGAGCGCGCAGAGCCATGCGCCCATGCAGGGGGGGCCCTGAGTGCTCGCCCCAAGGCCCCTGCACCCCAATGGGTGCTGGTGCACCCGCCCAACCAAGGGGCTACATAACTATTCTACACTCCCCCCAGGGCCCCCACCACCATGGAGCAGGAAAGGGCATGCGCCTACTGGAGGCAGATCGTACTCACAGCCATGTGGGTCGTAGACCACATGGAGCAGCAGTGACTACCGACAGCTGAGGTGCACAGAGGTGCCCGTCCGCAGGCATCCCTGGACTACAGAGCTGTAAGGGCCCATGTGGCCCACCATGGGTGCATCAGGCCCTCCCTGGCTAGGCATGTTGCCCGGGGGCCCGAGGGGTGCGGGCCCTCCTCCCCAGCCCACCCCCGGAGGTTCCTATGGCCGGTCCCTGCATGGGCACGGGTGCCCCACCCCCCTCTCACCCACATATGGGACCAGGGGCCACTGTACTAACAACACCTTTTAGTTCACCCATGTGTACATTGTCACCCATGCCCTCAGACCCAGTTGTGCCCTGTCACCACTACAGACCCCGCCTACACTGCCCTCCCCTTCCACCCCTCCACCCCTCCCCCCATCTCCTGGGACGGCCCCGTGCATGCCCGGTCTGGGCCATTGAGCTCTTAGATCTCACTCCCCCCCCCCGCTGTCTGAGCTGGTAGATGTGTCCTGAGCTGCCTCCTGGTCCAACCGGGGGGGGCCTGGTTGGGGGAGAGGGGGGCTGGAACCCACACCCCCATGGTGACTGCACGCGCGTGGCCCCGGAGGGCATGGGGGAGCAGGGGGGGCAGGCCAGGGAGCAGGGGTGCCCAGGGGGAAGGCATGGGGACCTGGCCATGCAGGGTGCCCAGGAGGGCGCCTGACATGACATAGGTGCACATGGTGCCGGCGTGCAGGAGCAAAGAGGTCCCAATATTGTGGGATCTGTCCATCTTGTCCGAGTGCACCTGCAGCATGGCATCAATGTCCTGCCTCAGCCCCTGAGCAGCTCCACCTGCCTGCTGTGTTCCCAGCGCTCCCGCCTCCGCTCCAGGCGCACCTCGGCCTGGAGCATCCTGTCATGCTCCTCTGCCTACTCCAGGGACCGCTTGATGGCCGCTTCCATCTGGTCCATGGCCGCGATCATCCTCTCCCCCTGTTCTGCCGCTGTCTGGACGATCTCCTCCACCTGCTCCTCCTTGCACCTGCAGACCCATGCCCGGTGCTGCCTCATGCGTTCGGATGGAGCCATGGGCCCAGGGGATGCTGGCTGCTGGGGTTGCCCTGTGGGTAGAGGAGGGTGTGCTATATCATGGCATGGGCCCCTGGCCCCAGGGTAGGCCAGGGGTCCCACGGTCCCCCAGGCATGTCACCACGCCCCTCCGCACCCATGTACCCCTTCCTTTCCCCCCTCCTCAGCATGACCGGTTAGCCCATATGTGACACCTGGCTGGCCCTCCGTACCGGGCTGCCTGCCTCACGTGCTCCCTCCACTTGCTGGGTGGGCTCCTCGGCGACTGCCTCTGAGGTTGCCTGGGTGCCATGCCAGGGTGGTCCATGGCCTGTGGGTGAGGGGGGTAGTGTGTGTGTTGGGGTGTGTGGTTGGGCGACCTGGGGTAGGGCCCCCTCCTGCCATGCGGGGGGGGGCTGGGCCTTGGTCTGTGACTGGCCCTGGCCCTTCCGTTCACCCCCCTGGACATTGCCCCCATGGCCATGAGCCCTCTCCCCTGTGGGGTGGTTACTTACCCTCTGCCTTGGTCACAGAGTTGTCTGAGGCTGGGCCCTCGGTGTGGGAGCGCTTCCCCATGGACCCCCGGCTGTGTGTGCTGCAGGTGCTGGCCTCGGACTTGTCTTTCCCAGCCTGGGGCTCGTGGCTCTCTGGGCTACTGTCCGGGGGGGAGGGCCTGCAGGTTGCAGAGGTCCTGGGGCCTTCCTCCTGGGGGTCCGGGGCCCTGGAGCTGAAGTTGACTGCAGAGGCAGGGAGGGGAGGGGGAACCTCGACCCGTTCCCTGCCCTGGACCACAGCGCTCCCAATGCATTGTGGGGTGACTATGGACCCCTTCATGTGAAGGAAGCGGTCCAGGGCATCGTAGTATGGGGCGGTCCGGGCTCCATGCCCAGACCTCCTACTGTTGTCCCGGATGGCCTTGTACCCCCTCCTCAGCTCTTTGGCCTTTGACCAGCACTGTGCCACTGTCCGGGGTTGCCCCACCACCTCCATGTCCCGCACTATGTCCCTGTAGACCTGCTCATTCCTCTGGTTGAGCGCGAGCTCCAGCTGGTACTCCAGGGTCCCCCATATCCGTATAAAGTCTCGGGTCTCCTGGAGCCCCCACTGGCCCCCTCTGTGGTAGGCCTTCCTCCCTCTTCTCCATGCTGGGTCATCTTCCTCCTCCTCCTCCTCCTCCACCCCCTCCTGCTGCTCCTCCGGCCAGGCTGGTCCAGTGTGCTCCGGGGGGTCACCCACCCAGGCCATTTTCCATGTCTGCGGGAGGCAGGGGGGCAGGGGATTATGGTTGGGTCGAGGTTGGGGCCCCCTGGAGGGGCGCCCCCTTCCTCCTCCGGTGGGCAGCCGGGCGTGCCCCTTGCCCCCCCTTGTCACCCCTTTGCCCCCTGTTCCCCAGCCCTTGCTCCCCCTTACCCATTTCCGGGGTGCCTCCTCCTCCGTCGGCCCAGCAGATGTCCCTGGGGCATCCTGTGCTGGCTGCTGAAGGTGTTCTTTCCCTACCACCTCCATGGTCAGCTTGACCCCCGGCTCCCCCACCTCTTCCCGTGCTTCCTCCTCCTCCACCACCACCACCACTGCCCCTGCCTCCTCCGCCTCCTCCTCCTCGCCCCTTGCTCTCTCCTCCACCACCGCTCTCTTCCTCCTCCCTCCTCGCTCCATCCCGCCATGTTTGCTTGCTGAGGTTCGCCATTTAAATCTCCCTCCGGCAGCTGTGTTGATGCTGGTTGCCTGGCTGTGCCGTTGCGTGCATTGCCCATGGCTGGGGATCGTTTCCTTTGATCCCGGGCGGTGTTTGCCATTCAGACGTTACGTTTGGTTGATCACCGGTGGGGATCTCATTGACCACACGTCCACGGGAATTGGTGCGGGGAGCCCAGGAAGCGTGGTTGAAATTGACCCCGTGTGGGTATTGAGCGTGGTGAACATCTGGCGGGCGCCGAACAGACGTTCAGGGCTCTTTGGCCCTGCCACGGGACTGAGCGTGGTTCACTGTGGTCGAGCGTGATCTCGTAATATCTGAAAATACCTTATGTATTGCAACCTCCTCTCCCCAAACTTCCTAAAATACCTAAATATGGTTCCAACTGTCAACCATGTGGCAGTGCCAACCATTTTTGTGATGTGTATATCTTAAACCAACATAGAACTGAAACAAATCAATATATTCATATATTCTATATTCATATTTTTAGATAGTCATATGAATACCCAAATAAATATTCACAACCAAGACAATATCTGTTTATCCATCTATCCAGATATTTTTTGGAGGGTTTGTGGTCGTTTTGGTTTGAATATTTGGTTGTTCAACTGAATATCTGAACTGAAATGATTGAAAAAACCTGGAAACCCATACCAGATAGGATACCAAAATGAATATTCAAATGAATCTGGGATGAATAGCTGTTTCTCTCTATTTCATCAGACCTGATTCAATGTGGGGAAAATGGTCAAATATATTTGCCACAAATTTACTTCAGCTCTAGATCAACAAAGCAGTGTCAGAAGCAGAGCTGCATCTGGTACTAAAATTAGTAACGAATGTAACCATGAGTAATGCACGAGGAGACTTGGTTGGCTCCCACTCTCCTACTGTTTCAGCGTGTATGTAAGACCTGACTGTTCCATCAGACTTTTGGTGAGGGGTTGGGGTGGGGTGGGAGGTGGGGATTTTCCCCACATATTGTAATTTTAAATTGTTTTTTAAAAAATTATATTGTTTTTATTGAATGTTGTTCACTGCCCCGGGCTGCCCTGAGGGCAGGAGGGGCGGGATATAAATTTTAAATAAATAAAATAAATTTTCGGGCACCCCATACTACAAAATGTGAGTACTACCCAGAGAAACTGCAGAGCCCAGCTCTGCAGCGCTCCAGACAGAGTTTGGCAGTTTCAAACACAGGTTGGAACTTCTCCCATACAGCATTCTGATAAGCACTGTGACTTGGAAGGCATTTTTTGAAATGGACAAGTGCCTGTGGAGAGCGCTGTAGAGCCCGGATTGGCAGTGGTCCCAGCTGGGGCCAGTAACTTTCAAAGGCCAGCTAGCACCCCCTCCCCACCGACCACACCTCCCTGGTGAGAGACACTGTGGGGGTGAAAGCAGCCTTTGAAACCTACAGGCCCTGACTGGGTGTGCTCCAAATCTGGCTGGGGTCTGTCACTTTCAAAGGCCATATAGTATGTTTGAGCAGCCCATTGGGTCCTGTTAACAGGGCTGGGTCAATTCGGGCATCCCAGATCCGGGAGAGTTACATGAATCTTTGTGTGCCTGGTTGCAGCTCTAGTCAGGAGTCACCTATATTTTGTTCATTACACCTTCAACAGGCAAAGACTTTATGAGTCTTTTTCAGAATACTCCAAATGGGTGAAACTCTCTTGACCTTCGATGTAAACTAGGTACCTATTACCTAATTCTCTTGAGCATTTGAAATTCCCACCACATATCTCCATTACCAATCCTGTGAGTCATCTATGTCATCCCATCTTTATGCTATTATCATTCCCATAAGGCTTCTATAAAGCCATAATACATCTGCTAGTAAACTGGGAAACGTTCCCCAAAACCGTGGTTGTATCATTAGTTCCCAAGAGTTTACTTATTTATTAAGCTATTTATAATTTCCTCCTGGCCAAAATGCAAACAACCACACCAAAAAACGCCACCCCACCAGCATCAATATCTTCCCTTTGTTCACAATACATAATCTCCTCAGCTAAAGGTTGCCTTTAAAGGCACTTTATTTACTAATTAGTTCAGTAGTTACTTCTTACATTGAAATTTAAATGAACTAATCAAATGTTTATTTTGTAATCATGTTACATTAATGCTAATTAGTGCTGTATTTATCGCTTCATGGATTATATTTAAATTTAAACCTTCCCATCAAAATTTGATATTAAACTACACCTAGTTAGTAAAGCACTTAATAATGTATTATCCAATTTTAAATTCCATTAAACTGGAACATGCGTTAAAAGCTGTTTCTAAAGATATATGTATTTTAATGGCACCTTGAATATAAGGTCTTTGACACTTCACAAATATAGTAGATATGTTTTATACAGTGGAAAGAATGATGTATGGACCAAATATGCTTCCCCAGTGCAAACATTTGTTGGACTGTTTCTAATGTCTCTCAGATAATGTAACTGTAATGTAACTAATGCTACTTATGTAAAGGTTTTCTAATGCCTCATAATGAAAATATATTCTCAATCATATAAGTACATTTTAGTTCACTTCATTTGAATCAACAAAATTACTGGAAATGGGTGAATATTAAACACCGTAAAATCATAAAAGGTAAAATTGCACTCATTCCTATCAGATTATTACTGTGAAGAAATTTCCTGAGGTATTTTATTATTTATTCACTAAGACATCTCTGCCTGGCACTGTACAAAATTAAATACAGCTAGATCCTGCATGAATCTAAACTCTCTTGCCTGACCCATCAAAGCACACGATGCACATGTTAACATAAGCTTAATCAAAATTGATGGAAGTAGCCATGTGTTTAGCAAACTTCTCTTCAGGCTTGAATGCTTAGCATCTTTCCAACCAAACCCACCGAGAGAAAGGGGAAATATAAGAAAGGAGTCAAATTGAGACCTCAACATAAAGAAACAGAGTTGTTATTTGTGAATGTATAATATAGGACTTAGATTCTACTATCCCACCCTTTTAATGCTATTGTAACTCCATAGACTAGGGGGTATGTGTTACACAAGATTTGCACTGATGTAGTATCTGTTATGTCTGTGTTTACAATGTTTATCCTCCCACATCAGGATTCCGCCTCTATTATGTTAAGCCCTGTACAAACATATAACAAGGAAAGCTCCATGCTGTGAAGTCTGAAGAGTAGGGATGTGCGAACGCAGTTCGGACGTTTGGAGTTCGGAGTTCGACCTGAACTCAGCAACCAAACGGCTGAAACGAATGCCAAAAACCCCCAACAGTTCGGCTGCATTTGGATGAGCTCGGGCGGCATTTGGATGGGAAAAACCTGGCTGGCAGGCCCAGGGACGGGTGGGTCAGTTGAGGAGGGGTGGAGAGGCTTGAACTAGCAGACAGCCTGCCCAATAACCATCCCAATTTTCCTCAGACCACTGGCTTGGCAGTCTGTGATTGGCCACAGGCTAGGCTGTACAGAGCCAAAGGGGCTTGTGGCGGACTCAGCAAGTAACAAAAGTAATTGCCCTCTCCCCTTCCAATTTGTTCTGAGCTAGCCACTGATCGTGTCAGCAGGTGCTTTCAGAGCTCTCTCTCTCCCAGCAGTTTGTGTTTCTCCCAATCCATTGCCATCCTCCTCCTATTTCACCCATTTCCACACATTTACCTCCATAGTTTCATTTATTTAGATTAGATTAGATAGATGTAGGTGTTGTTTTTATTTTTTACCCCTCCCTGTTTTCTTTCATCCTCCCCTCCATTGAATCCTTCTCTCCTCCCTGTATATATTCCATCCCTGATTCCCTGCCCCTGTTTTGGGATTTATTTAGAGTAAGATTAGATTGATTTAGGTTTCATTTCAGTTTTGTACCCCTCCCTGTGTTGTTTGTTGTGAGCTGTCTGTGTTTCCCCCTCCATCCCTCTGTGTGTGTATGTGTTATATTATATAGTGTGTTTGTAGGACTAGGCCTTTGTAGATATTAGATAATATTCCATTTAGTTCCATAGGTTTTAGAATAGTTAATAGCAGTTAGAGTAAGTGTACATATATATAATATTAGATTCCAAATTTGAATAAATAAATAAAAAATATATAAAATCTTCCTGGGCATTATTTGGGTGGGAGAAATTGAGAAGGGAAGTAGGAGATGCCGGTCTGATGCCCGTAAGGCAGGCAATGGGGCACATGGCAGAGGTGGCAGGGGCCGAGCCAGCAGAGTGGCAGGCATCAGCAGCAGTCAGAGTCCATCCCCACGCCCCAAACTGCACAGGCCTAATTTTGGGCGACAGGCTTCAGAGGCTCCCAGCAGTGGCACTAGGTGTGTGGTTTAGCGTCGCCTCCTGCCAGCGTCCTCCACTGCCATGCAGGACATTGGAAGGCCTGCAGGCCAGGAGGCTGCGGCTTTCTCTGCTGCAGCTGCATGAGCAGGTGCAGGTGCTTCAGGGTTGGATGTTCATCATGGGCCACCAATGTCCCATATTATTGATGTGATCCCCAATAGCTGGTGGATCCCACCCTAGCTGCTAGAGACAGGGCCCGATCGCTGGGCAATGGCAGCAGCAGCAGTAGCAGCAGAAACTATAGGGGGCAGAGGGAGAGTGGCAGCAGCATGGGCAGTCGATCAGCCTCAGGGTTCCAGTACTCCCCTTCATGGGACATATTTCAGATTGGGGACAGCGAGGCAGATACTAGTCCTGTGGAGGAGATGTCTGGTGCTGAGGCGATGGCTGTCCCTCCGAGAGCTGTGTCACCACCATGTTCTGTCTCTCCCATCAGCGCTGTCAGTGATGTGTTACCTGGTGCGGGCAAGAAGGCAGAAGGGGGCAAAAGATCCTCGGTGTGGGCCCATTTTAAGTTGGTGCGGGCGAATGATCCTAGGCAGGTGCAGTGCACGTTGTGCTAGAAGGTGGTGAAGTGTGGGCAGGTACTCACGAACTTTGGCACAACTGCCATGGTGAGGCACCTGAAGGCATGCCACAGCACTGTGATGCTAAGCAGCAGTGGAGCCAGTGGGTTCCTGACTGCAGCGGCCAGTCATGCGCGTCCATCAGCGGGCAAGCGTCCTACTCGAAAAGCTACTTTTAGGAGTGGTATTGCTGCTAGGGGGGAGAAGTAGCAGCAGCAGCAACCAGTTGAGACTCAGAAGTGACAGTGCACCATGGAGGAGCTGGGGTGGGGGTAGCTGCAAAGTCCATTGGGAGCTGCAGGATGTGGAGGGTGGCGTGGCTTTCAACTGAAAGCCATGTGCATGTTAGGGGAAATGATCACAATGGCTGGGCATCCCTTGTTGGTGGTCGGGGATATGGGGTTTAGGCACTTGATTGGGTTCCTGGCGGGTTTAGGCACCTGAGATTCGAGTCGGCGGGTGGTGCCAGCCTTGTAATGGAATTTAAAGGGGCGGATAATGGAGCAGCTGGAAGGGGCTGGGAGTGCCAGCGTCCACTTCACCACATACCTATGGTCGAGCTGAAATGCACAGCATGCCTACCTGGCATGACAGTGACAGCGCACTGGTGGCAGGAACTTGACGCAGCATTTGGGAGGGGTCTTGGAGCAGGGTATAGATGGGCCCTGCTTCAGGTGGAAGTAATGAATGGTCCCCACAGTGCTGAGAACATCGAGGCAGCCCTGACAGCCATGGTGAGGAAGTGGGTCATGCCTGGTGTGCCGTAAACCAAGGGGTACATGGTGAGTGACAATGCGGCCAACAAATTGAGGGCAGTCCACAAGGGGGGCTTCACCAGCATCCCTTACCCCGCACACACCCTTCACCTAGTGGTCAGGGATGCTCAGGACTTTGGGGTGAAGGGAAATGGGGCAGGCACACTTAGCTTCCTGATTGAGCAGGGGAGGAAACTGGCCAGTTTCTTTAACAGGAGCGTAAAGGGCAGCGACCTCCTCCGGGCGAAGCAGGCAAAGCAAGGATCCCCAGTGCACCAGATGGTGCAGGATGTGTCCACCGGGTGGAATTCCATGTTCCTGTTGCTCGAGAAGCTTCTCGATCAGAAAGCTGCCTTGCATCAGGTTCGACTGGTGGCGGACAGCACGGGACCTCCAGGGTACAATGGGGCCAAATGGGGGATCCTGGCTCACACAGTCTTTGTGCTGAGACCGTTCCTGGTCATGACAGAGACCATCAGCTCCTCTACTGCCACCATCAACCAGGTGACCCCTCTGTTCCAGGGTCTCCTCAGGAGCCTGGATGAGATTCTCCAAGGGCAGGATTGTGGTCCTCAGGGCAAGAAGCTGGTGGCTGAGGTGGTTGCCCTGGTGCAGCAGCTGAAGGCAGGGCTGAAGGTGCAGTTTGATGAGCTCCTGCAGCAGGAGAAATATGTATTGGCAACCATGCTGGACCTCAGGGTCAAGGACAGCGTGACATGTCAGACAGCGCTCTATGGCCACCGGAAGGGTGAGCTGGTGGAGAGGGTCTGGCAGGCAGAGAGGGTTCTGAAGATTGCACGTCAGCAGCAGCAGGACACCCCTGGGGATGGTGGGAGTGGGAACAACCACCCCTTTCAGCCATCGGGGTCTATCCCTTCCCCCAGCCCTAGCAGTAGCAGCAGCAGCAGCAGGATGAGCAGGCTGAGCAGCAGTAGCAACAGCAGCGGCAGCACCCCTATTGCAAGCAGCAGCAACTCGTATGTGCAGACTACTCTGGTGAGCATGGGAACATGCACAACAGGGCAGGCAGCATGGCAGAGGACAGTGGTGGAGGTGATGCCAAAGGACAGTAACGTGAGGGAGTACGACAGCGCTTTAGCAGCAGTGGAGAGATACCTGGAGAAGGAGCCATGCATAGATCTCAGCAGTGATCCCTGGGCCTATTGGGCCGGCAAAACCAACGTGTGGCCGGCCCTGTCCAAAGTGGCCAAGGTTCTGTTGTCCTCCCCACCAACGAGTGTCCCCAGCGAGCGGGTGTTCTCTATGGCGGGGGACATTTGCTCACCGCACCACCTGAAACTGGGGGCCAAGTTGGTGAAGCAGTTGCTGTTCATCAAGATCAACCTTCCACTGCTGGGTTTCCCCAAGCTGCCCCAAGACATGGATTGATGGTGCAGTGGCACACGCCATCCCATGCCAGGGGTAGTCTTGGAACAGGGCTGGTGCTGCTGAGGTGCTGTCCCTCCCTACCAATGCCTGACCCCAGCCCTGCCCCCCCCTCTCTCACTAGACGGCCTCGGCCAGCCTATCTGACTGACCTCATGACGCAGTGTGGTTTTGGGAAGCTGTAATCCTGCCAGCCGGTCTCTGGCTAGACAATCTCAGCCCACCTATCTGACTGGCTCTCACACGTGCTGCACAGTCTTCGCCAGCCTGTCTGAGTGCCCTCCCAAGGTACCAGCCTGCCTTCCCTACTGCCTCTCATGCCACGCTGCTTGTTTGCCCACCCAGGTTGCTCACCTCAAACCCTGCCTCAGTCTGCCTCTGATTCTTGTCCTCCTGGATCTCTCTGCTGCCTTCGACACTTTGACCACTCGCTCCTGCTTGATTTGCTTCACTCCCTGGGATTCTGGGACTCTGTCCTCAACTGGTTCTCTTCCTACCTTTCTGACCGCTCCTTCAATGTATCTCTTCCTAACTCCTGCCCCTCCTCCTCCCTCCCCTCTCAGTCGGGGTTCCCCAAGGCTCTGTCCTTGGCCCTCTCCTCTTCTCTATCTACACCCAATCCTTGGGGAAACTCATTGTCTCCCACGGTTTCCAATACCACCTATACGCTGATGACACTCAACTCTCCACTCCTTCCCTCTCCCCCTCTGTTCAAGCTCGTCTCACCAACTGCCTCTCTGATATCTCTGCCTGGATGTCTCAACGCCAGGTCAAACTGAACATGGTGAAAACTGAACTCCTGATCTTCCCGCCCAATCCTTCCTCTCCCTCTTCCCTGTCAATTGCCATTGACGGGGTCTCCATCCTCCCTGTCCCCCAAGCCCATAGCTTGGGCTTCATCTTCGACTCACACCTTACCTTCAAACCCTACATTGACTCCATTGCCAAATCCTGCCGCTTCTCCCTCCACAACATTACTAAGATCCACCCTTTTTCTGTCCACCTCCTCTGCCAAAACTCTTATCTATGCCCTAATCATCTCATGCCTCGACTATTGTAACCTCCTCCTCACTGGCCTTCCCCGCTCTCATCTTTCTTCCCTCATATCTGTTCAAAACTCTTCTGCCAGGATCATCCACCAAGCCTGTCGCTTTGACCATGTGCAGTCGCTGCTCTCCTCTCTCCACTGGCTCCCCCTTCCTGAGCATATTCTGCACAAGCTCTTCGTCTTCACCTACAAGCCCTTCACAACCTCGTTTCCCCTACCTCTCTGCCCTGATCTCCTTCCAAACCCCTGTTCGAGCACTCCATTCCTCTTCCATCCCCTCCCTCACCCTCCCACACCGCCCCTGCTCCCCCAACTGCCTTTGTCCCTTTTCTCTCGCAGCCCCACATGCCTGGAACTCCCTCCCTGCCCACATCCACTTTGCCCCCACCACTTCCGCTCTGCCATTCCTAACGCCTGATAATCATCCCCACCTAGGATTACCCCCACCTGTTATTTGCAAACTCCCAATGTACTGTAACCAAGCCCAGATAGTGTACCTGAGTTCTCGCATTCTCATGAATGTTGTATCCTATGTCCCTCCCTCTGTTCCCCCTTCCCTGTCTTCCCTTCCCTGTCTCCCCTTCCCCTGTCGTCTTTAGATTGTGAGCTCTCGGGCAGGGACCGTGTCTATCTTGGTGTCTATCAGTACATCGCTGGTGCTATATAAATAAATTATTATTATTATTGTTATTATTATTATTAATAATAATAATAATAATAATAATAATAAATGTCATGATGCCTGTCTGCCCACCCACCCAGGTTTCCAAGATCAAACCCTGCATCAGTCTGCCTTCTTTTTTTCTTTTTTTAAAATTTCTTTTTTATTGTTTAATATTTCATTTATAATAGAACAAACATTGACCATTTACAATCCTTCTCTGCAATACATAGTGATTGCCAATTGGTCTGTAGGTCTACAATCAATATTGTCAACATTACTTTATTAGAAGCCTTGGGAAAGGAGAAATAAGAGTCCCCAATATATATCTGCAGCCATTTTCAAGGTCAAGTCTCTCTCTTCCCCCCCCCCCCC
>QEPC01000755.1:1909277-1941619 GCA_003113815.1 Sphenodon punctatus | reverse complement strand
TATTGGGCGGGGGGGATCTGTATCTTTCTGTGGTGGGCGCCCTGTTCTATGTGCCCTTTCAATTGGAGCAGCGTGAAAATGTACCTCTTCTGAAAAATTTTCTTTTAACATCGCCCATATTATTTCATTTATTTTTTCCATCCTTCCTGTCTCCTTTATACCATTTAGTCTCAGATTTCCTCTTCGTGAGCGATTCTCCAGATCCTCACATTTTGCTAGAAGAAAAGCAGTCTCGCCTTTCCATTTATCTAGCTGCTCCTGGGTGGAGAGGGAGTGATCTTCCAGCTCAGATATTCTCCCTTCAGCTGCCTCCACTCTCTTGGCTATTCCTTCCATCTTCCTATTTCCTGCTTCCACTGCCTGTTTAACTTGCCTCATCTCTTCTTTTAGCTCTTCTTTCATCTGTCTAAGCAGCTTTTTTAAAGAGCCTGTCCCTCTCCTTCCTCCCCTCTTGCACTTGGTGGGGCCTGGTCTATTTCACTTTCCCGCTCTGCCTCCACTGTCAGTCTGTTTCCCCCACTGCCTCTCTCCCCCTCCTGTCTTATCTCAGCATTTTTCAGCCTGCTAGTGTTATGCTGCTCTGGGGAGTTCCCCTGCACTAATTTGCCACAGGGTTTTTCTTTTCCAGGTCTCTTTTCTTTCACGCCAGACCCTTCTCCCTCCTCACCTTCAGAGCCTGAGAAGGCATGTTCAGTTTCAGGTTCCCGCTCAGCCTCCGCTGCCGCCGTCATTTTTTTCTCTCCACTGCTTGCCTCCCTCTCTTTCAGCAATTCAGCAGCTTGATTTCTATGGCAAAACCTTTCCAAGGCGTTTGCCTGTGACAGTTTTTGGCGGGGTTTATTCCTCGCAGTCATCTCTAAACTATTTGGTTTTTTTTTTCTTTTCTTGAACTGGATTGTGGCTTGCTTTTAGAGCTGGGGGGTGCGGATCCCAGGCGACTTCCAGCCGCTAGCCTAGACGCATGCGCAGATCCCCCCATCAGTCTGCCTTCTGATGCTCAGGCCACGCTGCCTGTCTGCCCGCCCAGGTTTCCAAGATCAAAGCCTGCCTCAGTCTGCCTTCCAATGCTCATGCCACTGTGTCTGTCTGTCTGCCCTGGCAACCCTGGGTGATGTGTGCCAGTGGCCTGGTATTCCCCTTCCTGTTGTCTGCTGGTCCATGGGTGCTCTGCCCTGGAAAATACAAATGTGCCCATGCAATCCTGCTGCTGCCGTCTGCTGCTGTATGGGAGCTTTTCCCTGGTAAACGCTACCATACTGGCTTCATGGGTGCTGTGCACAGGCAAATCCTGCTGCTTCCATCTCTGCTGTTCCATGGGTCCTGTGCCCTGGCAATCCAATGTCTACTGCTGCTGCTGCTGTTGATGCCACCTCTGCAGTGCCATAGGCTCTGTGCCCTGGCCATCCAATCTATGCTGTTGCTGATGATGCCAACTCTGCTGTGCCACGGGTACTGTGCCTGGGCAATCCAATACCTGTTGCTGCCAATTCTGCATCTACTGTGCCATGGGTTCTGCTAACAGGCAATCCAATGTCTGCTGCTGCTGCCAATGCCACCTCTGCTGTGCCACTGGTACTGTGCCCGGGCAATTCAATGTCTGCTGCTTCTGCCAATGCTGCCTCTGCTGTGCCATGGGTTCTGCTACCAGGCAATCCAATGTCTGTTACTGCAGCCAAGGCTGCCTCTGCTGTGCCACAGGTACTGTGCCTGGACAATCCAATGTCTGCCACTGCTGCCAATGCTGCCTCTGCTGTGCCATGGGCACTGTGCCGGGCAATCCAGTGTCTGCTGCTGCTGCCAATGCTGCCTCTGCTATGCCATGAGTACTGTGCTCTGGCAATCCAATGTCTGCTACTGGGTGGCCATGTGATTGCTTGACCAATTTTCAGAAGAGCATGTTGAGATCTGGTGAGTAGGATGCAAGCCTGCAGTGCCCGACCAAGCAGGGGTGCCAGTCACAAGGCCCTGGCTCTCTGCCACTCCTCCACCGATGCCTGGCAGCCTGCAACACCCAGCTAAGTAGGGGTGCCAGCCACCAAGCCATGGCCGGGCCTCTGCCGCTGCTCAACCAATGCAAGTAACAAAAGTAATTGCCCTCCCCCTTCCAATTCATTCTGAGCTAGCCACTGTTCCTCTCAGCAGGCGTTTTCAGAACTCTCCCTCTCCCAGCAGTTTGTGTTCCTCCCAATCAAATCCATTGCCATCCTCCTCCTATTTTACACATTTCCACATATTTACCTCCATAGTTTCATTTATTTAGATTAGATTAGATAGATTTAGATGTTATACCCTGCCTCAGCCTGCCTTCTGCTCATGCAAAAGTGCCTTTCTGTTCACCCTGTGGGCAAAGCTCGAACCCTACCTCAGCCTCCCTTCCCTACTACCTCTCATGCCATGAGGCAGGGCCAGATCACTGGGCAATGACAGCAGGGAGAGGAGCAGCAGCAGCAGCAACAGCAGCAGCAGCAGCCAGCTGAGGCCCAGAAGCGTCAGTGCACCATGGAGGAGCGGGGGTGGGGGCATCTGCCAAGTCCAGCTACAGCTGCAGGACATGAAGGGTGATGTGGCTTTCAACTGAAAGCCACACACATGTTGGGGGAAATTATTGTGCTCTATGGGCAGCCCTTCTTGGTGGTCAGGGACATGGGGTTTAGGTGCCTGATTGGCTTCCTGGCAACATTGATCTCATAGCCTGGATGCATTATAAATCTTCATCTGCTTTAAGAAAAATTATATAGGATCAATTGGATGAAATGCAATCCAGTGTCTGCTACTGTGCCCCGGCCATCCAATGTCTGCTGCTGCTGCCAATGCTGCCTCTGATATGTCATGAGTTCTGTGCCCCAGCAATCCAATGTCTGTTGCTGTTGCCTCTGCTGTGCCATGGGTTCTGTGCCCCAGCAATCCAATGTCTGCTGCTGCTGCCACTGCTGCCTCTGCTGTGCCATGGGTTCTGTGCCCCAGCAATCCAATGTCTGTTGCTGCTGCCTCTGCTGCCTCTGCTGCACCATGGGTTCTGTGCCTGGGCAATCCAATGTCCACTTCTCCTGCCTCTGCTGTGCCATGGGTTCTGCCACTGCTGCCAATGATTCCTCTGCTGTGTCATGGGTTCTGTGCCCTGGCAAACCAATGTCTTCTGCTGCCGCTGAATGCCACCTCTGCTGTGTCATGGGTAATGTACCTGCTGCTGTACTTCTGATGCCTCTGCTGTGCCATGGGTTCTGTGCCCCAGCAACCCAATATGTGCTGCTGCTGCCAATGCCACCTCTGCAGTCTGTGTCACGGGTTCTTTGCCCAGGTAAGCCAATATCTGATGCTGATGCCAATGCTGCCTCTGCTGTTTGAGCCATGGGTTCTGTCCCCAGCAACCCAATGTCCGCTGCTGCTGCCAATGCCACTTCTGCTGTCTGTGCCACGGGTTCTGTGCCCCAGCAACCCAATGACTGCTGCTGCTTCCAATGTTGCCTTTGCTGTCTGTGCCATGGGTTCTGTGCCCCAGCAACCCAATATCTGCTGCTTCTGCAAATGCCGCCTTTGCTGTCTGTGTCACAGGTTATTTGCTCAGGCAAGCCAATATCTGCTGCTGCTGCCAATGCTGCCTCTGCTGTTTGTGCCACGGGTTCTGTCCCCAGCAACCCAATGTCCACTTCTGCTGCCAATGCCACCTCTTCTGTCTGTGCCATGGGTTCTGTGCCCAGGCAAACCAATGTCCACTGCTGCTGCCAATGTTGCCTCTGCTGTTTGTGACATGGATTCTGCTACTGGGTAATCCAATATCTGTTGCTGCTGCTGCATATGCTGCCTCTGCTGTCTCTGTCATTGGTTTTGTGCATTGTCAAATGACCTTCGGGTCAAGACAAATAAAAACTTACTTGTACTTGTGCCATGGGTTTTGCTACCGGGCAACCCAATGTCTTCTACTTCTGCCAATGTCACCTCTGCTGTCTGTGCTATAGGTTCTGTGCCCTGGCAACCCAATGTCCACTGCTGCTGCCAATGCCACCCCTGCTGTCTGTGCCATGGGTTCTGTGCCCGGTCAATCCAGTGTCTGCTCCTGCTGCCTCTGCTGTGCCATGGGTACTGTGCCCTGGCAATCCAATGTCTCCTACTGGGTGGCCACGTGATTCACCACTGTACAAGAAATCAGAGAAATGAGAATCAGGGAGCTAAGCGTGCCTTCCCCAATCCCCTTCTCCCCCAAGCCCAGAGTGTCCCTGACCACCAAGTGAAGTGTTTGTGTGGTGCAAGGGATGCTGGTGAAGCCCCCTTCATAGACTTCCCTAATATGTTGACTGTGTTGTGTGTCATCACACACCCCTTGGTGAAGGGCGTGCCTGGCATAACCCACTGCCTCACCATGGTGGTCAGGGTTGCCTCAATGTTATGAGAAGTGTGGAGGCTGTGGCATCCATGATGTCTGTCTGAATCAGAGTCCACCTATACCCTGATTTGGGACCCCTCCTGCCACTCCCAAATGCTGCCTCCGGGTCCTGCCACCAGTGCACCATCACTGCCAGGTAGGCATGCAGTGTGTTTCTGCTCGACCACAGGTTGGTGATGAAGTGGATGGTGTCACCCCAAGCCCCTGCCAGCTACTCCTTCACCCTCTCCTTTAATGTCCAGAAAAGGCTGGCATCACCTGACAACTCAGGGTAGTGCATGAGGGCAGCTTAAACTGAGTGTCCAGGAAGCCAATCAGCTGCCTAAACCCCATGTCTGCAACCACCAAGAAGGGCTGTCCATTGAGTGCAATCATTTCCTCCAACATGCGTGTGACTTTCAGTTGAAAACCAGACTGCCCTCCACGTCCTGCAGCTGCCGATGAACTTGGCAGATGCAACCACCCTAGCTCCTCAATGGTGCACTGATGCATCTGGGCCTCAACTGGCTGCTGCTGCTTCACTGCTGAGTGTTGATGGGAGGGGCAGAACATGGTGGCGACACAGCTCTCTGAGGGACGTGTGGCCAGTCCTGTCCAAAGTGGCCAAGCGCCTGTTGTCCTGCCCACCAAGCAAGCAGGTGTTCTCTATGGCAGGGGGACATTTGCTCACCACACCGCCTGAGACGTGGGGTCAAGTTAGTGGATCAGTTACTTTTCATCAGGGTCAACCCTCCACTGCTGGGATTCCCCGAGCTGCCCCTGGACACGGGTTGATGGTGCAGTGGCACACTCCATCCCATGCCAGAGCCAGTTTTGGGACGGGGTTCCTCCTCAGTCTAGGCTGCTGCTGCTGAGGTGCTGTCCCTGCCTTCCACTGCTCATGCCACGCTGCCTGTCTGCTGATGCTGCCACAGCTGCCTCTGCTGTGCCATGGTTTCTGCTACCAGGCAATCCAATGTATTCCACTACTCCACCAATGCCTGGCAGCCTGCAATTCCCACCCAAGTAGGGGTGCCAGGCCAGCCACCAAACCCCAAGCCTTCCCAGCCTCTGCTGCTGTCACTGGGTCTCTGACAGCCAACCCTGTCACCACAGGCACCCTCAGGGGCCAATCGCCGAGCCTTCCTGCCCGGGAAAGCCAGGGCATCAAGCACCAAGCCTTCCCAGTCTCTGTTGCTGCTTCTGGTTGGTCTCTGATGGCCAGTCCTGGTGCCAGGGGCACCCCCAGGGGCCAAGCACCAAGCCTGCCTGCCCAGGCAAGCCGGGGTGCCAAGTGCCAAGTCTTTCCGAGCTCTGCTGCTGCTGCTACTGCTGCTGCTGATGGTGGGTCTCCTACAACCTGCCATGCCACCACAGGCTCCCCTGGAGGACCCTGGAGTGCCCGAAGCCTCCTGGCGGTGCCAAATTTCAGAATCTTTTGGGGGTCCAAACTCCACCACACTGAACCTATGAACACAAAGTAGGTTTTTAGGTCAAACGGCCAAACGGCCGAACATCTGAACTCGGTCTTGTTCGCACATCCCTAATGACCTCCATATTGCCCCATCCCCAATACAGGGGCTTCTTCCAATAGTTCCTGCTAACTCAGGAGACATTCCACTTGCCACTGCTGGAACCTTGGTGTGAATTGTCTACTCCCTCTGCCATGTTTAGGGTTCGAGTTTCTGGAATGACTGCCAGGCAACCCTAAATTTTGAGGTGAGTGAAGGAAGTTCTCTTACTCAGAAAACTGAAATTGAGAAAGGGATGGAATTTCCCTTGTACCTTTATCCCCTTTCACCAGTGATTGTAACCCCTCCTCCCCACCCCACCCTTGTCACTACAGAAATTGCCCAGGATAATGATTCTATATTATAAGTTCTGAAATCCAGGACTGTTTTCTTCTCCACTGCACACAAATATTATATTGTACCAGGAAGCATCTGTCCAAAGAAATGAGAGAAGGAGTAAATTAATGCATATGTGAGAATTCTTCAGGAAGCAAGAATCATCTCACCAAATATGACATCTTGAAGGCAGATGGATTTATTTCAAGACATGCCCTTTGCTTTGATGTTGGCTTGAGCCATAAGGTTCACTCATATTTAATAACTGTCAAGACCTTAAAACTCACTTTTGTCAGGTGCTTGTAGGTTTCTTTATATTATCTCTCTCAGAACTGTCAAGCACACATTCCCAAAAAATGACCAGATGTCACAGTGGAACCTTCAAAGGTTTTACTTGCTTACAAAAGTGCAGAAAGATAAAGTTGCTGCTAAGTTTTCTCTGTCCTAACAATTTTTTCAAATACTACGTTATCCAGAAATAAGCTCCACTTTTGACTTCATAAAACAAGTTTTCGCATAGCTTTGTACTGACTGATAGATTTTTTTTTAACCTTTAAAATATAATTTACTGTTATTAATTAAGGCTAGGACTGGGATTCCATTTGCAGTCAGATTTCATTTTTGGCAGAATCTGGACATTTTATTTGATCTGGTGAAAGGTGAACAAGAATGTTTTCCAATTCCTGTTTTACTAGATCAATCGGAATGATTTTGCCACCTAATGCACATGCACAAAATCTCAGCAGTCATATGGAAACTGCACAGTACAGCCACCATAGAGCTGCCACAGTTTTGTACATGCATATTAGGTGGTGAAATCTGACAACTGGAATCTTGCCACAGATTAAATCTGTGGCAAAATTTTTATTTCTGTTCTGAAAACGCTATGGCTGAAATGAAAACCAAAAATCATCTTGCAAAAATATTGTGAGAACTGAGAATCAGGGTTGAGATCTTTCAGGAGGGAAGGAGGAAAGGAGGGATGAGGAAGTCATGCTGTCCCCTCCGCAGCTCTCTTACCTTGTCTGGAACTGGCAATTTGGTATGAGGAGTCTGTGTGGGGAACTCTTCAGTAGAGTGGACTAATGGTTGTGGTATAGGTGATCGGCTGGGGAACTGCATTTTCAAAGAGAGCCAATCTGCAGCTTGTTTGGAACCAGTGTATGTGTGTGTGGGGGGATAGTGCCTATTCATTGGGAGGGGGATTACTTGGAGTTGGTTTGTGGGCAGTAGGGAGCTATGGGGTGTGTGTGTTAGGAAATGGCTCTGGGAGCCGAGTTCTTGGTCCCCATGATAGTTGGGAATTGGGTTAGGGAGTGGGGTAGGTCCAGTCTCAGGCTCTGTGGTTTGTGTGATTGTGTGGGCTGTTTCTGGAAGGGACCACCTGGTGGCAGCATGTGGTAGGGATTGGGGGTGGTTTTGTTGGAGAGTGGGGAGTGCAGCTGCTGACTGGAACTGGGCTGGAACAGATGGGAGGGGTGACAGCCATAGAGGTCGTTGTGAGGCAGGGGAAGATATGGTCCATGGGGCAATTTCCCAGGGGCCAAGGTGTTTGATTCCTGTCCCTGGGACCAGCCCCTCCTCAAATGGGGGGATGGATGAAGCTCTAAGGTCCCTTGGGCAGATGCTGCTGTTGAATGCAAGGTCTTTAGTCAATAAAACATCAGTGATACGAGATATGGTCCTGGATCAGGCTGCAGACCTCGTGTGTTTCATGGAGACCTGACTGGATGAAGAGGCAGGGCCAATTTTGGTGGATCTTGTTCTGGCGGGTTACTCGGTGCAACACTAACCCCGATTTGGGAGATAGAGTGATTGTGTGTGTGTGTGGTTGGGTGGTGGTTGGTGTAGCTATGGTTTTAAAGGAATCTTGGTAGGGATGTGCGAATAGAACGCAGTTCGGATGTTCAGCCGTTTGGTCGTTCAGTTCGAAAACCAAATTCGAGTTCAGTTGTTTGGTTTGGCGGAGTTCGGTTTGGCTGAAAATTCAGAAATCGGTATCGATTAGAGATGGGCGAACGCAGTTTGGAAGTTCGGAGTTCGAACCGAACTCGACCAGTTTGGTCGNAAATCCCTCCTCAAGACCCACCTTTTCCATGCTGCCTTTCCCAATGCCCGCTAGTCTTTCCCCTTACTCTTACTGTCGGCCCTCCTCTGCTGACTGCTGCTACCAACTTCCTTGTAACCAAGCCAAGTACACGCACCTGAGACATCGCATCCGCCTGAATGTTTGTTTGTCTTCTCCCATGTCTCTCCCACTGTCCCCTCTCCCTGTCTCTCCCCCTTTGTCTTTTAGATTGTAAGCCATAGGCAGGGACCACGTCTAATTCTATGTTCTGTACAGCACCAGGTCATACGACTGGCGCTTTATAAATGTATAATAATAATAATAATAATAATAATAATAATAATAATAATAAGGCCCCGGGCTCAGATCTCATCTCGATTGAGTTCCTCAAACACCACAAGGATTGGTGGGTCCCCATGTTAGCTTCCCTTTTTGCCATCATCAGTAGGACTGGGTGCGTTCTAGGCTCATGGAAGAAGGCGGTCGTAGTGCCGATTTATAAGAAAGGCTCTCGTTTAGATCCCGCGAATTACCGGCCAATCAGCCTGCTTAGTGTAATAGGTAAAATATATGCTAAATTGTTGTCAACTAGACCTCACCGCTGGATAGAGGACACTTAAATAATACACCCTGAGCAGACAGGTTTTCGAAAGGTTTTCGAAAAGGCAAGAGCATTGCTTGATTTTGGACCATTTTACGGGGAAATATATGAAATCAAACGGACATTTCTTTGTGGCCTTCTTGGACCTGAAATCTGCGTTCAACTCTGTGGACAGTTTTGACAACTAATGTATGGTTCTCGTAGAGTCCCTGAATAAGGAAGAGAAGTCTCTTATCGATGGATGTTTTAACTAACTTTCCCCATAGTATGCTTCTGTCCACGGAGGAGATAAAAGTGTTCATGGGGATTAGACAGGGTTGCGTTCTGGCCCCCACTCTCTTTAATCTCTTCCTAAATGATGTTATCCCACTGATGGCGGATTTACGATTCTTCCCCCAGATTGGCAGAACGCTACTTAGGCTGCCTATTATACGCTGACGATCTGGCCCTGTTGTCAAAAACACGTGTGGGCCTACTCAGGCAACTTAGAGACTTTTCCAAGTATTGTACATTAAATCATCTAACAATTAATTACAAGAAAACTAAGATAGTGGTATTCTCTAGGAATAGGAAGCTGTAGAGCTGGTCGTTGGATGGCGAACATATTGAAAAAGTCAAGCTATTTAAATACCTGGGCATGTATTTCCATGCCTCAGGGCGCTGGAAAGAGCAATATAATAGGGCCTTACTGGTGGCTAGGGATATAACTTCCCCTCTCCTAAAGCTATTTGCTAACACTGGGAAGAATGTCCTTAAGACAGCCTTAGAAGTGTTTAATGCTAAAGTAAGAGATGAATTTTTATATGGAGCAGAACTTTGGGCCCCGTTGAATTCCTGTAATTTATATTTGGTGCAATCTAAATTTATTCAGGCCCTCGTTAAAGCCCCCAGGGGCACCCCATTGCCAGCTATCAGATCAGAAGCAGGCCAAAGAAGTTGGCTCTATCAGGCCTGGCATTCCGCTTTAAAATTATGGCATAAATTCATTAATAGGGATGAGCGAACGTGGTTCGGAAGTTCGGAGTTTGGCCCAAACTCAGTCTGTTCTGACAACAAAACCCGAATCCGAACATGAACTGACCGAACTAGATCCGAACACCAAAATGACCATACAGTTCGGTCACTTTGGATCGTGTTCGGGTGAGGTCAGGTGGCAAAAACGTGTCACTGGGAGACAAAACATGACAGGAAGGGGGAGTCAGCTGAGCAGCAGACTTCCAGGCACCAGGGGTGAAGAGGCTTGGAGTAACAGTCAGACTGCCCAATCACCATCCCTTTTCACCTCAGACCACTGGCTTCGCAGTCTGCGATTGGCCACGAGTTAGGCTGTAGGGAACCAATGGGGCTTGCGGTGAGGTGGGCGCAGCAAGAAACAAAACTGATTGCCTCTCCCCTTCTCAACACCTTCCGAGTTAGTCACTGTTCCTGAACAGCAGGCGTTTCAGAAGGCTTCTTCTCTCCCAGCAGTTTTTGTTCCTTCCTAACCATTGCCATCCTCCTCCTATTTCACCCATCCAACCCATTTACCTCCATATTATCATTTATTTAAATTATATTAGATAGATTTAGGTGTTATTTCTGGTTTTTAGTCTTCCCTGTGTTCTCTGTGTTCAATCTTCCTTCCTCCCTCCCCACTCCATTGAATCCTTTCCCTCTCCCTCTTATTCCATTCCTGATTCCCTTCCCCTGTTTCAAGTTTTGGATTTATTTAGAGTAGGATTATTAATAGATTGATTTTCATTTCAGTTTTGTACTCCTCCCTGTGTTCTTTGTGTTTCCCTCTGTGTAATATTGTATATATAGATAGATAGTTATTAGATAGATAGTCACTATATAGATATACATAGCTGTTAGCTTAGTTATAGAGATAGATAGCCCCACGACCAACCGTCATGGGTCTGGGGCCATAATTCCTCAAACAGAGGCATGTCATTCCACTGCATCAAGAAACAACCACTCCAGCCACAGGACTCACCATCAGGGTTCTGGGGCCAAGTTACAGGCAGGGAGGGCTGTGGCTAATATGTATCTAGAAGTTGACACTGTAGCCCTAGGACCCACTATCATCAGCCAGATCTCTAACTAAAGATATAGGGTGCATCCAACCCTCCTCCCCAATAAACTGTGCCTATGCGAGGTGCAGTTAACATACGCTGGTGCACATTAATCAGCTCAGCCCAGCAGTGCACCCCTCCTGATGTGACCCCCCCCTTAGCCCACACACCCGGAAGCCAGGGGGGATGGAGCAGAAGACATGCGTTCTCCATCCCCCAGGCTGCGGGGTGTGTAAGTTCAGGGGGGGTCACATCAGGGGGATTGCACTGTTGTGCCAATGGGTGGCATACACTGCCTCTTGGATTGGACCCTTATAGCTGTATTAGAGAGAGAGAGAGAGAGAGAGAGAGAGAGAGAAATCATACATAAAGGTATAATAAAGAAAATCAACATAGTTTATATATTAGCAGATACACACTTAAAAGAAAAGGGTTGAAATTTTGAGTAGGCTCCTGCTCTGATTAAAGGAACAAATAATACTGAGGAGAGAAAAGAAGGAAAGAAAAAAGATCAGTGCAGTAAATTATCCTATTTTTGAGCTACACTTTCTTTTCTTATGAAATCTTTGTAGTTAGTTGCTAATTGACACCACCTGCTGTAACAATTCTTCATCATGAGCTTGCTTTGGTGTGCACTGAAAATAAGCTACATTTAAAAACCACTGATATGCTACACTGCTTTCTCTAGCAGTATACATATTGCAAAGAATAATGAGCTGTGGTAAAGTTTTCATAAGTGTCTAAAGGTGGGTTTATTCTGGAATAGTGCAAGTGATGTGAAGGAGCCCAAGTTCTATTTTCAAAAGGTACATAGACCCTTAGAGTCTAAATCACATTGAGAGTTAGCAGGATTTAGAAACTTAAGACAGTTATACACATGGGACACAAATACTTTTTGAGAATCTCTCTATTAATCTGTACAGCTGAAACAAATATCCATGGCAAATATTGTATCCAATTATTTCACCTGCTTTGATTTGGGTTTGATGATACAGATATCAACCACCATTTGTTCCCACTTCACTCAGATATCTATTAAAAGAAGTTAACATGTATGTGTATAAATGTACCCTTATTTTGAAATTAAGCTTTCAAAAGGAAGGTGTACATGTAGTGCAGATGAGAACCCAAGACATTTGGTGAAGCTTCCCTAAGCATTAGGGATGGGTGAACGCGGTTCGGAAGTTCGGAGTTCGGACCGAACTCGAATAGTTCTGTCGACTGAACCGAACGTGCAAACTGAACTCGAATTTGAACGTTCGGTTCGGATGTGTTCGGTGAGTTCAGAATTGAATTTCCATTGGTTTCAATGGAAAACACATTATCAGCTGTAACTTTTTTGTTTTTATGCTATGTGGCTGAAACTTGGGGTGCCTATACCTCCAAAAAAAGCATTATGTGTACCAAATTCCAAAATGATTGGATAAAGGAATCCGATTTTAGAAGCATTCGAATTATTGTATTTTGCAATATTCTACATATACATTCTTCACTGTAACTTCTTTTCTTCACATCTAATGTAGGTGAAACTTGTCCAGTTTATACCCCTTCCCATATTTAGTATCTTTGCCAAATTTCAGAAGGATTGAAAAAAAGGTCTTGGTGGTATAAGCAATTAACATATAAATGTATGTCTGACTATAACAACTTTGTAGTCCTACCAGTGTACATGAAATTTGGCAGGGCTATATATTACATTTTCATGATCATCTCTTCCAAATATCAGAAAGTTTTTGTAAAGGGTCCCAATTTTATATGCCTGTACAACATATGTAGAGAAGGGGCCTATGCCTGGGATTCTCTTATGTCACTGTGGTATAAGATCGGTTTGTGATGCAAATTGGCCAACAGAAATGTCAACCAAATATCCTCATTCTGTGCTGGGACCATCCCAACATATCTCCCCCACTTGTTTCTGGGAAGTCAGAAGCATCTGTTTAGGAAAGAGTCAATAGAAATTCTCTTATGTCCTCTGTCTCAGTGCTGCAGGATGTGATTGATAGTTGGCCAGCCTGGATGTGTTTAAACTATGTCTCCTGACTGCTGGGATGCTATCTCAGAAGTCCCAGTTATGTTGCTTATGCCCGCCACAGGGCCGCCCCCTATGCCCACCTCGAAGCCACTACCAATTGGTCCTGTAAAGCTAGAAGCTTGCAGTAATGTGTTTGGCCATTGAATGTGTCTGTCAGTCTTTGGGGTTGCTCCACATCCTTCCTCCTACAGTCTCTCTCCCCCTGCTATGCAGGGTGCCTGCCTCTGACTGGCACTGAATATGCTGATATTCATCTGAATAATGATCTTCACAGGGACAACATCAATTGCTTATATAATTGGGTCCCTTTATCAAAATCTCCTGTACATTTTCTGAAATGTATTTGATACATTATTGCCAAATATCCTGTAAACAGAATGGAATATCAAAATGTTACAGCTGGAAATGTATTTTCAGATTAATGTCTTATACCCTTGGGACCCTTTCTTCATTCTTTCTGTAACTTAGCAGAACTATTAAGCATATGGAGCCACATAATATACATAAGTTTCATGAACATTAGATGCAAGATAAAGAAGTTGTAGCCATGAATGTGCATGGAGCTTTTCTTAAAATCACAACATTCAATTGCTTCTAAAATCGGTTTCCTTTATCTAATAATTCCAAATTTTGCAACAAATAGTGCCCTCTATTGGGGATACAATATTTACAAATTTCATTAAAAGAAAATAAAAAACAAAAATGTTATAGCCAGAAATATGTTTTTCAGTTTTTTTCCTGTTTTTCAAAAACCAAATGCCATTTCCAGTTCCCAATTGCACAGAACTAAAGACTGAACCAAGCTTGACCAATCATAATACCAAATATGAACTCAGCATTTGACCCAAACCACCAAACAGCTGAACATCCAAACTTGGTTCTGTTTGCACATCCCTACTAAGCATAACCAGTGTGTGTGCTTTCTAACGTAATTGCACCGAAGCACAGCCATGAACTCACCTGGTCCTGAGTGGGACAGGTACTGTTGATGGGATCCAACCGGACCCCAAACTAACGGTGGATGCAACCCTGTTCCAGATGGGCAGCCATGGTGGTCAATGAGGGCCACCATGGCATCACCCTCCACCCACGCGCACACACCACTCTGGACTGTGGTGAGTAAATCAGGCTTTCAAACATGAAAGCCCACTTTACTCCCATTTAGGCAGTGGGATTCCAACTGTGGTGGTGCACTGGTGACTAACCTGGGCTGTGACTCAGGGACTTCACTGAGCTAGCCACCACCATGGTCGGAATCCATCCTATGCGAACTTCTGGTATTACCAGGATACAAAATATATTGAAATGACAGTGTAGATCAAGCTGGTGGTGGGGTGGTGCTCTATGTAAGAGACAACATTGAGTCAAGCAGGATTAATATTGTAAAGGAGGCAAACAGTATTCTGGAATCTCTGTTGAAAGAAATTCAATGTATAATGGGGAAGTGTATAGCAGTTGGCCTACACTATTGTCCTCCTGACCAGGGCAGTGGGACTGACTGTGAAATGCTAAGGGAGACTAGACAGGCTACTAAAGTCAGAAACACAGTGATAATTAGCGATTTCAATTACCCTCATATTGACTGGGTGAATGTCTCCTCGGGGCGGGATGAAGAGGTAAAATTTCTAGATGTCATAAATGACTGCTTCTTGAAGCAGCTCATCCTGGAACCAACAAGAGAAGGAGCCACTTTGAATCTAGTCCTAAGTTGAGTGCACGATTTAGTGCAAGTGATAATGGTGCTGGAGCCTCTGGGCAATAGTGATCATAATATAATCATATTTGACATACTCACAGGAGGGGAAATGCCAAATAATAGGGATGGGCAAACAGAACTGAGTTCGGAAATTCGGTTCAGTTTGGAAATTCTTTTCGGAAGTTTGGTTCAGTCGACTGAACTATTCGAGTTCGGTCCAAACTCCGAACTTCTGAACGAAGTTCAGAAATTCAAACCCCATTGAACTAAATGGAATATTATCTTTTAGGGATGGGTGAATAGAGTCGAGTTCGGAAATTCGGTTAGGTTCGAAAATCGAGTTTGGTTTGGAAGTTTGGTTCGGTTGACTGAACTTCCAAACCGCATTTGCCCATCTCTACCAAATAAAACCACTTCAGTAATACATAACCTTAGAAAGAGGAACTGTGTACAAATGAGGAAACTAGTTAGAGGGAAACTTAAAGGAACAGTTGCAAGAATTAAATGTTTACAGGCAGCATGGAGACTCTTTAAAAACACCATCTCAAAAGCTCAGATTAAATGTATTCCACAAATTAAAAAAGGTAGGAAGAGGACCAAACTTCTGCCTATGTGGTTAAATGGTGAGGTGAAGGAGGCTATTGGAGCTAAAAAGACATCCTTTAAAAAATGGAAAGAGAGTCCCAATGAGGTAAATAGGGAAAGAGCATAAGCATTGCCAAAGAAGATGTAAAAAATTAATAAGCAGGCTAAAAGGAATTTGAGGAGCAACTTGCTAAAGATGCTAAAACTAATAATAAAAACTTTTTCAGGTACATCAGAGGCAGGAAGCCTGCTAGAGGGTCAGTTGGGCCATTAGATCACCAGGGCCTGAAAGGGGTGCTTAGGGAGGAAAGGACATTGCAGAGAAGCTGAATGAGTTCTTTGCTTTGGTCTTTACTGCAGAGGATGTTTTTGGGAGATAACCACGCCAGAACCTTGCTTTGTAGTTGATGAATTAGAAGAGCTGTCACAAATCAATGTGACTCTGGAGGAGGTTCTAGAGCAGATTGACAAACTAATACTAACAAATCACCAGGGCCAGATGGTATTCACCCCAGAGTTCTGAAGGAACTCAAATATGAAATTGCAAACCTATTGTTAGTAATTTGCAACCTATTGCTAAAATCTGCCACTGTACCTGAGGACTGGAGGGTAGCAAATGTAACCCTGATATTTAAAAAGGAATCCAGAGGTGATCCTGGAAACTAGAGGACAGTAAACTTGACATCTGCACTGGGCAAAATGGTGGAAACTATCATTAAGAGCAGAATCGCTGGGCATGTTGATAAAGATGGCTTAATGGGGAAGAGTCAACATGGATTTGGTGAAGGTAAGTCATGCCTCACTAATCTGTTGGAATTCTTTGAGGGTGTAAATAAGCATGTGGACAAGGGAAGCCTAGTAGATATAGTGTCATGGATTTCCAGAAAGCATTTTATAAGGTCCCACATAAAAGACTCTTGAAAAAATTAAAAAGTCATGGGATAGTAGGTACTGTCTTATTATGGATCAGTAACTGGTTAAAGGACAGGAAGCAAAGAGTAGGACTGAATGGTCAGTTTTCACAATGGAGAAATGTAAAAAGTGGTGTGCCCCAGGGATCTATATTGTAGAGGTGTGCACCAGGGGCCCATGCTGTTTTTTTTTTTCATTTTTAGTTTTTGTTATTTAAATATATTGTATTTGTTTTCATAAAAATCAAATTTTCATTTTTGTTTTTGCCTTAGTTTTTGTTTTCCATTGGTTTCAATGGAAAACCCATTTTTGGCTGTAGTTTTTTTTGTTTTTTATTCTATTTGCCTAGTATGTGGAGGGATTGTACATCCAATGGAAGGCATTAAAAGTACCACATTCAAAAAAGGTTGGGTTAAAGGAATCCAATTTTATAAGCATCTTAATTATATTAGTTTTCAAAAATCTTCATATACATTCTTAGCTGTAACTTCTTTGCCACACACTTAATGCAGATGAAACTTGGAAAGTTTATACCCCTTCCCATATACACTATCTGGTAGTATAGGCAATTAATGTATAAATGTATATCTGACTGTAAAATCTTTGTAGTCCAACCAGTGTACATGCAATTTTGCAGGGCTGTATACAGAATTTCATGATCATCTCTGCCAAATATCAGAAAGATATGATAAGGGGTTCCAATTTTATATGCCTGCACAGCATATGTAGAGAAAGAGCCTACACCAGGGATTCTCTGATGTGTCACTCTGGTATAAGATCAGTTTGTGATGCCAATTGGCAGGCAGAAATGTCAACCAAATGGACACATTCTGTGCTGTGACCATCCTAACATCTCTCTCCTACTTGTTACCGGGAAGTCAGACGCATCTGTTTAGGAAGAGTCAATAGAGATTCTCTTATGTCCTCTATCACAGTGTTGCAGGATGTGATTGTGATGATAATTGGTCAACCTGGATGTTGAAACTTTTAAACTATGTCTCCAGATTGCTGGGATGCTAACCGCGAAGTCCCAGTTACGTCCCTTCTATGCCTGCCTCAGGGCCACCCCCTATGCCCACCTTGAAGCTACTAGCGATTGGTCCTGTAAGGCTGGAAGCATGCAGTAATTGGCCATTGAATGTGTCTGTCAGTCTTTTGGGTTGCTCCACATCCTCCCTTCTACAGCCTCCCTCCCTCTTCCATGCCAGGTGCCTGCCTCTGACTGGCACTGCATGTGCTGCTATTTATCTGAATAATTATCTTCAAGTGGACAAATTCAGTTGCTTATAAAATTGGGTCTCTTTATCAAATTGTCCTGTAGCTTTGCATAGATGACAGGGAAGGTATGTGATACATTCTTGCCAAATGTCATGTAAATAGGTTAGAATATAGGTTAGAATATAAAAATGTTACAGCTGGAAATGTATTTTCAAGTTAATGTCTTATACTATCAGGATCCTTTATCCACATTTCTGAAAATTGGTAGGCATATTAAGTTTTTGGAAGGACATAATTTTGGACAGGTTTCATGCAAATTGAATTGAAGATAAAGATGTTGTAGCCATGAATGTGTATGGATCTTTTCTTAAAATCACAACATTCAATTGCTTCTAAAATGAGTTTGCTTTATCAAATCTTTTTTTTCAAAATTGTTACACATAGTGCCCTCCATTGGGGGTACAATCTCCACAAGTTTCATCAGAATTGAATAAGAATAAAAAATGTTATAGATGAAAATTCGTTTTTCAGTTTTTTTCTTTATTTCAAAACCAAAAAGTTGTTTTCATTTCTATTTTTGTTATTATTATTATTATTTTTCATTTTTGTTATTGTAAAAATGATAACAAAAATGACAATTTTCATTATCATTATTGTAATAATGAAAATGACATACAGACCCCTACTGTATTGGGACCAGTGCTGTTTAATGTATTCATTAATGATCTGGAAAAGGGAGTTAAGAGTGAGGTGATCAAATTTGCAGATGACACCAAGTTATACAATGTAGTTAAAACACGAGCAGACTGTGAAGATCTGCAACAGGATCTTATGAGACTGCGTGTCTGGGCATCTAAATGGCAGATGAGATTTAATGTGGACAAATGCAAAATGATGCACATAGGGAAAAATAACCCAAACTATAAGTACACAATTCTGGGTACTAAATTAGGAGTTACTACTCAGGAAAAGGATCTTGGTATGATTGTGGACAATACACTGAAATTCTCAGCCCAGTGTGCAGCAGCAGTCAAAAAAGGAAACAGAATTCACATTCACATTTCGCAAAGGAATAGAGAATAAAACTGAAGATGTCATAATGCCTCTCTACAAATCAATGGTGTTACTGCACCTGCAATATTGTGTGCAGTTCTGTTCGCCACATCTCAAAAAAGACATATCTGAACTAGAAAAGGTACAGAGAAGGACAATGAGAATGATAAAGGATATGGAATGGCTTCCATACAAAGAGAGGCTTGACAAGCTGGGTCTCTTCAGCTTAGAGAAGAGAAGACTGATAGGGGACATGATAGAGGTTTATAAAATCTTGAGTGGTGTGGAATGAGTAGAAAGGGAATGGTTATTTACCCTCTCAAATAGTACTAGAACTAGGGGGACACACCATGAAACTAGCTGCCCACAGATTTAAAACACATAAAAGGAAGTACTTTTTCACTCAACACATAATTAACTTATACAATTTGCTGCTAGAGGATGTTGTCAAGGCCAGTAGTATAGCTGGGTTTAAAAAGGCATGGATAAGTTCTTAGAGAGTAGGTCCATTAATGGCTATTAACCAAGTAGCTTAAAGGAAGAACTTCCTGTCGGGAGCTGGGAGTGAACAAGGGGGAATGGATTACCCATTGTGACTGCTGGTTCTTCTCCCATGCAATCGAGATTGGCCACTGTCAGAGGACAGGACCAACATATGACTCAGTATGGCACTTGTTCTTATCTACAAACAACAGAGTATATTAGAGCAATATAAATCAATACAATAACAATAATATCAAACAATGCTCCAAACAATGCAAAAAATGATAAAAAGGAAACAACGTTTTAATCAGAATAGTATTCAAGGTGGAAACAATCTATATAGAGAGTGCTTACAACCATAAACTTCACTCCAGTGAACTGGTTAAATAATAATTCAGGATAATCTGATCCAGAATTCAATATCCAATTTACAAAGATAAATTCAGAGTCCAAATCTGGTCCAAAAGATTCAAAATCCAATGTTTTGCCAATACATAGCTTCTTCAGGGATTTTCAATATCTTTTACCATTTCTGCTCGCAGGCAAATCACTTAATTAGTACTGTTCAAGAGAATAAACAATGTAATTAGAACAGAAACAGGGTACTAAATGTTTTTTACCCATATCCAAAACTGGGTATGTAATATAAATATTGCCATACTCCCCCATACTAGCTGCAATAGCTCAAACAATAATACACACCATAGTGGTCTTTCTAATTGAATTACTCAGCAGCTGGAGGGTTTCTCAAAAGGAGGTGACGTATCCCCATAGCCAGTATCCCCAGCCTTAATAATTTAAACTGTAATACATGAATACCTTTTGTTTCTTTTTCTTTTTGAATGCTCAACTCTGTCACGGGCACCAGTCTTAACCACCCCCGAGGACCTGTTTCTTTGGGTGTTTTCAGACGTTACGGGGCCGCTTGGCCCCGTACCGAAAACAACCCATTCATTCCCCGCCTGGGTCACCCCATCACGCCATATCAGACATGCCAGGGAGATCCCGGCAGGGAATCTGGGAGGGGGCGGGGCCACGCGGCGCAACGTACGGCCGCACGGCCCCGCCCCCTCCACACACCCCGCCGCCCGCCCTCCAGGGAGACGGGCGGGCGGTGGGGCCAATGCGGCCGCCGCGTCAGGCTGGATGCGCCGTGACCCGGGATCCCGCCGGGGATCTCGGGCCGTGGCAACCGGCCAGACGTTACTTTTTTTTTGTCCCCGCTGGGGATCTTTTTGACCACGCTTCCCAGGACATTCCTCCGGCTAGCCCGGGAAGCATGGTTCAAATTGACCCCATGTGCGGATTGACCATGGCGAACATCTGGCGGCCGCCAAACAGACGTTCGAGACACAGTGACCACAGGTGGGTATTCACCGTGGTTCACTGTGATCTCGTAACGTCTGAAAATACCCTTTGCTATGGTTTATAAAGATAAAGATGATACTCATAAGGTTGTCCTTAATTCCTCTATCTCTAATATCTTGATTTTTACTATTATCACTCACCTTCGTATTCTCTTAGATTTTTGGTCAGATAGGTACTGCCTCGTCTTTGCTTTCTTACTTCTACCAGCAGGCAGACTGAAAGTTACAATATGCAGGTGTTTTCTAGTATGACCGTAGCCCGCAAAGTAAAGCGTGCTAAAATGCATCAAATCCAGACACTGTTACGTCTGGAAACACCCTGTCACACTGCCAGTGTCTAATAAGAGTCTAACATACAGTTATTAATGTGAGAAACATGCAAAACTCTTGGATATTCAGCAACTGAGCCAGAATTTCAGATAATACTGGCAAATATAAAGTTCACAGTTTGTTCTAGATTTAATCCCATATTTATTCCATTTTCCGGCTGTATTATCTATGCAATATATTATATTGATAGCTGCCTCATACACTGGTTTCCATGCATGTTACCATCAAATGGTTGATGCTGGAATGGCAGTTTGTCCTAATAATGTTTTGTCCAGAAAAAAGGACCTGAATAATATTGCTGTTATGATAGTTGTTTGGCTGGCAAGCAGTGTGTCCAAGGGTTTGATTCTTTTGGTGCAGAATTGCAAACAATGAGACACCGCACTGACTAGACAATTTCTGCTTATCTTTTTTGACTAATATTCAAAATGAAATAGGAAAGGAATAATTGTCTCATTCCCATGAACATTGTGTCAATACAGTACATTTACAAATTATTTCACCTTCAATTAACAGCAGAATTACCTGTTCTAGTTAAAGAGCTGTTCCTTTCAGTTGTAGGTATTGAGACAGATGTCACTGCTTACAGGACATAAAGCAATATATTAAAAATATCTTCCTCTGTAGCTTACCAAACCCAACTTCTCCTGAACGATAACAGAGTTTCTTTATTACCTGAAATCTAGGTCAGTCTTTCATTTGATTGGAAAAGATAGCCTTGCTTTCTTATCTGCTAATTTACTCCCAATCAATTCTATTTGTGTAAGGATACATAAAAGAGGTCAATTCCCGCCCTTCTACATTTTTAATTAAATACAATATCTCCCAAATTAGATCTTTCTGTGCAATTAATGATCTGGACTCCCATGCCTTAGTAAGCACAGAATTTATTTGAATGTTCAACCTTCATTTATCTTTGTCCTAAACTTGATGTAAATATAACTGTAAAATTAGGAGCGAAGGACCTCCACTCCATGAATCAAATTTGGTTTCAGACTCATTTTTATTTAGCCCATCCTGGTTCCTGGATCTGGCCCATGGATCTAGACCATACCTGAAGCACTGAGTGAACTGAAAAGGGAGCAGAGATGAGAACATGTACTCAATGAGAGGGGATGGATCCATGGTCAAGAATATCCATGATGTGGACCCTTCCTTTCCTGAGCACACCTCTTAAGCAACCCCACTGCCAAATTCTATTCACCGTATGCAGCTTGTACTAATTTCCAAAATTTCCAGGCCCAGATCCAGGCAAATGTAAACTCTGTGACTGTGTGGGGCCCTACAGGAGCCCCCCAATATATGGAATCAATGAAAAGATATCATGAATGTGACAAGCACTAATACATATCTACTCCCTACATTCAACAGATTGAAATAGGGATCCTTCATGCCACCCCTAATTTGCATAGATTTGCATGTGTTTATGAACATTTGTAACCACCCATTGACTAACTCTGGGGTTCAGCTGGGAAAAAAGGATGTCTGTTTGATAGACTTCGTGTACAAAAACGTTTGAATGTGCAGGACTGATTATTCTTGTTGTAATACAGCCAATCAAAATGTCAAAATTCTCATTGACTGGCTCTAAAGCTTTAGTTCTAAAGACACTCAAAGGAACACAGATGGCAGCAGTGACATTCCCTTTCAGCATGTTAAAGAATCATCTGTCACAAACACATTCACGCTGCTCCTACCTTTCAGTTTCAATCTTGATCCCAAGCACACAGTTCCCTCCTGCCTGGGTGTTACCCTTTCCTTGTTCTTTGACCACAGTGCTATTCAAAGTTTGTTCAAGTGAGAAAAGGTCCCACCCCTCACCCCTGTCACAGCAATGAATAAACAATAGGCAGGGCAATCACTGACCTTTCTTCTGCTAGATTGATGAAGTGCTTATGACCCCCTTTGTCTGCTGAACCCAATGTAAACCTTACACTACAGGAGGCCCGGTACAAGATAGAAAAAAGGTACTGCTGAAGGGGTATGCTAATGTAAAATATGGGACCATACAGCCCCAAGTGTGGGGAGCTTGGGCCTGTTAAAGGCCCACACTGCTATTTTGCACAAATCCAAACTTCTCCATATCTGGCCCTGAAAGTGGCCCAAGGAAGGGTAAAGGTTCCCCATACCTGCTGTATCCAATTCCAAGGGGGTGGGGTGGGAATTATAGCTAATGCTATGCACACTTAATCTAAATTTACAGATACACTTACTCTCCCATCAGAAAGTTTCTTGGTCTTTATCTAAATCTCAGATAGTTGATCTGCTACCCAGCTGTTATCTAGGGAGGTGGGCAAAATAGGCACTTTAAGTCCAGCTGGAGGTCTGAGCATGTCCACACCATTAGGGCCATATCATGCTGCAACAGGGAGCTTTACACTTTAATGTGTATTGTCTGGAACTTCAGTCAGAGCAGAAATAGGCTACTATGATAGAGCTTTATGGTCAGGGCCCTGATTCTTCTGCAATTTCCCCCCCCCCCAAATTCTGCGATCCGAAATTGAAGATTCTGCAACCAAAAATTGAAAATTCTGCACAGCGGGAGCCCACCCCCAAAACACATGGCAAAGCAGAAGGCACAGAGGGACACCCCCCCAAAAAAAAACACATGGCAAAGCAGAGGGCACAACAGGACAGGCACCCCCCAAAAAAACATGGCAAAGCAGAGGGCACAGCGGGAACCCCCCCAACACATGGCACAGCAGAGGGCACAGCGGGAACCCCTCATCCAGGAGGACAACCCCACCACCACCTGCTTACCTTACAGCTGGAGCAGGCGGAGGCGAAGATCCCTGAAGCGGCTAGAGTGATGGCGGTGGCCGGGTCCCTCAGCAAAGATCCCTGCAGCAGCTAGAGTGGCAGCTGGGTCCCTCAGCAAAGATCCCTGTGGCTGGAGAGCAGCAGTGGCCAGATCCCTTGGCGAAGATCCCTGCAGCTGGAGAGCGGAGGCAGCGGCGGCGATCGGGTCCCTCGGCGGCTGGATTCTGCACAAATCCCGTGAATCGCAGAAGCACAGAAGACTCAGAAGACATGTTTATGATCTACTTTGATACAGAGTAAATATTAAGTCAACTGGATGCAGAAACCAAAAGCAAAAAACTTCATTATAATTTCTCAGCCTTCCCTTCTTCCCTCGAGCCATTTTACATTCTATAATTGGATCTAGTCTAGTCCCAATTTTTAATGTCTTAAATACTGTTCAAATCTGCTCTCTCTTCCCTGTTTTAGCAGTAGATATTTGACAAGTTAACAGAAGCTGCAGGAGACAGGGTGTGTAACAAACAGGATGATATCCCTCTGGAGTATGGATTAAGGTCACATTCACACCTGTGGTGGTCTGAATGAGACCTCTGGTGGCCTGAGGGAAGTCTGCTGCGACTTCCCTCAGGCATGTCAGGGTGCAAAATCCTGTCCTGACATGTGTGAGAGAAGCTGAAGCAGAAACCCATTGACACAGCAGCTTCTTCTGCCATTAGGCTCCTCCCCATTGCTGCATCTTCTCTCACGGGTCTCGCCGCCGCCGTACTGGGTCAGGGGTGAATGCAGCCTTAGTCCATGCAACTGCTAATTACACGTGTAGTGTATAGAGTCTAATAATTGGGCAGCCCTGGTGTGTTTTTCTTGTGCATTTGGGCAGTCCCCACTTACCCTCCATTCACAGGATTAGCATGACAAACCTAATACATGGACAGGCATTCTTTCCGGCTGCACTCAGCTCACCAAGCCCACCCCCCTCTCAGTATCCTGCCTCTTGTCATGAATCACAGCCACACTGAACCATGGGAACAAGAAGCTCCCCCAGCTGATTCATTCTTCTAGGATATCACTCCTGAAGGTGTTCCAGTCCTTGCTATCCACAGTTAGGGAGAGAACATTAATTTTATTGAGCAGATCACATACTTTATTGAGCGCCTCTAGCAAAAATTGAAAGAGAACGTAAAATTTTGAAAGCAAAAGCAATCAGTCTTTGCATGCTTAGTCTCATCCCGGTTTCTCACATCCATGGCTCACAGCAATGTATGGGCAGGTAGCAGCACATAATTTTATTGCTGTCTCTCCTGCCATGGGGTTGGAAATCCCTCCTGGTTTACATAAAAACCCCAGTCAAACATGCACCTCCTGTACCCCCTCTCCAGCATCTATTGGATCTCATGCATTTGGTAGGGGTGTGCATTTTGTGTTTGTTTTTGTTTTTCTGATACTGATAACAGAATTTTGTTTTTCATTATAAATACCAGAAAAATGAAAATAAAAAACAAAATTTCAGAATAAAAATGAAAATTTTGGAATAACTTTTTTAACATTTTGAGACATAAATATCCAGCTGTAACAACTTTGATTCATGTCATATTCGAATGACATTTTGATGGAGCATACCTCTTAGGAAAATAATCATGCATACCAAACTTTGGAAATATTGGATAAAGGATTCAAATTATATAAGCATCATGATTTGTGATGTATTTATGGCTGTAACTTCTTTTATATTTGTTCAATATAGCTGAAATTTATAAGTATTGTACTCATATAAGAAATCATCTCTGCCAAGTTTCATAAATATTGAATAAAGGGTTCTAATTTTAGAAGCAATTTCATGGGTTTGGCACACATTTCCAGTGGTAACTTCTTTGTTTTTCAGCCATCATGGATGAAAATTGGACTTCTTGTACCTGTTATCCAAACAATAATCCCTCACAAATTTCATAAAGATTGGGCAAAATACCCCATTTGTATAAGCAATTGAACGTTTGTGATTTTACAAAAGACAAGTCCTGGAAATTTTGGGACAAAATGGAAATTTCAGGATATAACTGGAACTTCTCAAAGTAAGGCAGAAGGGAGGGGGAAGAATCTCAGCAACAAGAGACATGACTGACATATCCAGCCTGGCCAACTGGCATCCCAAACACACCATGCAGCACTACGACAGAGGACCTAAGAGAATCTCTTAGACCACATTCACACCTGACAGCAGTGTGGTGGGAAAACTGCCACAAGCCAAAGATGTTGAAGGGGGAGGAGATGGATGCCACAAATACCACCAGTATGAATGGGTTTCCGCCGTGATTTTACTCACGTATGACATGGCTCAAAATACAGCCCTGTCATCTGTGAGTGAAATTGCAGCAGAACCCCATTCACACTGGGGATATTTACAATATTTCCCCCTCCCCACTGCATCTTTTTCTCATGACAATTTCCCCACCATGCCACCATCAGGTGTGAATGTGACCTTATTGTGTCTTTCCTAAGCAGATTAGTCCAAATTCTCAGTAAGGAAGGTTGAAGTGGGAATAGCACAAAATGAGGATACATGATTGAAATTACTGCTGTCCAGTGGGCATCACAAACCCATCTTGTACCACTGTAAAAAACATAATAGAATCCCTAGTACAGGCTCATTCTCTGCATCTAGACCAGAAAATAGGAGACTAGGGCCCAGGTAGATTCAGTGTAGCATGGCAGAGTCCCTGAAAGATATTGCCCCTTTAAGACTGAGCTAGCACTAACTAAGTGACAGTGCAAGCAGGGCTAAAGGTGCTTCCAGTAGCAATGGCTTGAGCCTAAGTGGAAACATCTCTGCTGGGCATAGTAAAGCCAGCCCAGAGAGAATAAGAGCTAAGTCAGAGTGCAGTCTTAAGGAGACTGTGGAACTGAGAGGAACTGCTTGTGAGCTCTGGAAAAGGGACTAACACTGTTGGTAGCCAGCCAGGAGGCTTGGTGCTGGATTGGACTTGAGTTATAGGCAGCTGGACAGTGGGACTTGGCTGACACCAGAAGAGACTGGGAATTAGACCCAAAAGGTGTGTGGGGGCTAACGGAGGCTTGAGAGACAGAGGAGTGATGCCTGGTTATGGAGGCTAAACAAAGAGGAAAAGAAGATGAGTATATGATGGGACACTGAACTGTATGGAGACCATGGGTGCAATCCAGAGAGGCGCACACAGACGACAGTTGCACAGGAGCACATAGTAGGGACAAGTGCTACATTGAGAGGTGCAGCTCCACGCAACACCGATATTCCAGAGTTGAGAATGTGGTGCATCCACCAATGGCACAGGCCCATCACAGATTGTGTCAGAGTAAGTCAAATGACTGTGGTGGGGAAAAGATAATCAGGGGTGAGAAAGCAACACACTCCTGCACAGGGCAACAGCACCATGGGGCAAAGATGGTGGTCCATCCCAGGGGCACTGGCATCAGTTACCCCTGGCTGTGGTTCCAAAGGGAGAAACCCCTGCCACATGGCAGTCACAATGCACAGGAGTGCACGGGGGGCAGGGGCAACACAGAGGTGGAGTGCCGTCTGCCCAGCCCCACCCAGCCAATGCACCCAGAAGGTGCTGCAGCAAATCACAACCCCAGTACAACCCAGCATCAGCCGTTCTGGTCTGGTGAACATATGCTGGCCACCTTTGCCCCAGGTGTGAATGGCTGTACTATGGCAGCTGCATCTGTTGCACCAGGTTTTTTCTTGGAACACCCCCGCTTGCTTCTGTCTCGGTGCATGGCCCACCTACGTAGCCGTGCTCTTAGTTATGCTGGTGCAGAGGCATGGCCTGCTCCCATTCCACCCCTCACTGGCATTGTGCATGTACTTGTGCCTGATGCGTACTTATCCGTTGCAGCTTCCTGCCTTTGTCAACGCCCACACCCTTGTGCGCATGTATGTTGCTCCTGCTGCCTGTGCAATGTTGCTTTCACCGCCTGTTGGATTGCACCTTTTGTATATATTGTCTGAACTGGATAGACTGTTAATAAAAGAGGCCTGAATTAATTCCCAGAGAATGAGCATGAAAACAGAAACCCAATAGGCATATGACCTTGTGGAACACCAGACAAGGGAACACACACTATAGGAAAAATTGGGTATGCACAGACCATGGGCTAAGACCAGGATAAGACTAAGAATACAGGGATGCAAGAATAATGGCACAAGGGTGAGGCCGCTTTTAAACAATCGCAGCGGCGCCCGCGCTTGTTTTTCAAAACTACCAGGAGGCGGGTTTACACATGACACCACTGCCGATTATGCGCATGTGTGGGCACCGCACATCCATTTCTGTCCATGTATGTCCACCCTAGATCGGTGACCCGGTCAGCTCGCAACCAGAAGTAGATGCGCGGCGACCACACATGCGCATAATCGGTGGTGGTGTCACGTGTAAACCCGCCCCCCGGTAGTTTTGAAAAATAAGCACAGGCACCGCCGCGATCGTCTAAAAGCGGCCTCAGAGGCACAAGGAAACCCCAAGACCAGGCTGGACACATTATGGAGGGGGGAGAGGGACAAGATACAGATGTAACAAGGGCACTACAAGGCAAGGTTATACACAGACTGCAGGGAGAATATGAGGAACCACAATACTAGGCGAGGCAGTAGTGCAGGGCGGATTCCACTCAACCACAAGGCTAAAATATAGAAGGACTTTATGGAGAATTTGGGCAAGACAGAGAGATAACAAGGGAACTACAAGACTAGGCTATACATAGATTGCAGGGGTGGTACAGGAACCACAATGCTAAGCTAGACAATACTAAAAGGAGAACACGGGAACCACAAGGCTCGGCTAGATAATACTGCAGGAGGATTCAAGGAAACCGCAAGACTAGGCTACACACAGATTCCAGGGAGGATACGGGAACCACAAGGCTAGGCTAGACAATACTGCAGGGAGGATTCAACTCCAAGGCTAGGCTACAGAAGGACTGTAGGAAGGGCTGGGGCAAGGCAGAGAGGTAGCAAAGGAAACACAACACTAGACTATACACAGACAGCAGGGAGGATGGGGCACAACAGAGAGGTAACAAGTGAGAGGAACAGCCTAACAAGGACATAAGACACCAACATACAGCAATACAACCTGGAATACAGGACCCAAGGAGTCACCAGATTCAGAATGTGCAGGCTAGAACACAAAGGAAACAGATGCTTTGGCAGCTTCCTGTTGCTCCAAGCACACCTTATATGCAAGCTGGGGCCAATCAGGAAGCTGGATGGGCATGGCCTGGAAGACATAAGAAGGGTAGAAACACTAGAAATCCTTCACCAAGGCATGATCAGCAGTGGCTCAGGGGCAAGAGCCAGCACCATCCAAGTTCAGGGGTGGGGTTCAGGACCTGGTCCTGATGCTCTGGCCCGTCCAGCCCCACCTCTTATGCAATTTTCTGCCCTTTACATTCCCAATTAATATTTGCAGGCAAGCCAACTGCAGATCTGACGTTCTTCATTTTCTTATTGACATTTGCAGGCTAGCTGGGTCTGGCAATGGTAAAAGGAAGTGCAGAGACTCAGGGGTACTGCCAACTACTATGCCCCCCTCTGCTGCACTCAAGGACAAGTGATGCCAACAACAGTCCCCAAAGCAGCTTATCACTATGCCATACCATCATTCCCCACTGCTCCCATTTTTCTCCCCCACCCTCACAGGTAAGTGCATGGTTTCTTCTCCACCATCATAGGTGTCTGTGAAGTCAAATCCAGCAGAACTGTTCCAGGTGGGGAGAGGTCTGGTCAATCCAGTGTGTCCCCACCAGGAATTAGAAACTTCTACAGCCTGCTGTGATATTTTTGTTAATTACTTTGCAGACAAAATTGCTTGTATTCACCACGATTTGGATGCTGCTGTTTTAACTGCAGTCAGAGTTTGGGGTTATGAAAGCTCGGTCTTGTCCTCTTTATTTGTATCAATTTCAAACAATATCTTCCGCTGATGTGGAGGATTTGCTTGGGATAATGCGGGCAACCAGTTGTGAATTAGATCTTCCTTGCCCATCCTGGCTGGTGAAAGCCAGCTGGGAGACATTGGGGTAGTTGGTGGTCAGGATTGTCAATGCCTCCCCTTTGGGGGGGTATGATGCCAGACATTCTTAAAAATGAAGTTGTCTGACCTTTACTTAAGGAACTATCTCTGGATGCTGATTCGCCTGCCAGCTATCGCCCTATCTCCAACCTTCCCTTTTTAGGAAAGGTTATTGAATGGGTGGTTTCCCGCAAGCTCCAGGTTCATCTTGATGCTGTCGGGTTCCTGGACCTATTTCAGTCAGGCTTTCATACTGGGTATGGCATGGAGACTGTGCTTGTGGCCTTGGTTGATGAACTACACCTTGAGATCGATAGGGGGAATTGTACCCTATTGATCCTGTTAGATCTTTAATCAGCCTTTGTTATTGTTGATCATGAGGTGTTGTTGACATGTCTGCAGGATCTGACAGGGGTGTGTGGAACTGCTCTTCAGTGGTTCCATTCATTCCTGTCGGGGAGGTCTCAGAGGGTGGTGATGGGCAATTGCTTGTCGTCTCCTCATGGCCTGCATTCTGCAGGGTTCCATCCTGTCTCCCCTCTTGTTCAATGTGTATATGAGGCCACTGGGCAAGATCATTCTGTGGTTAGGAGTGAAGTGTCATCAATATGCTGATGACACCCAGTTCTACCTCTCTTTTTCATTTAGCCAGGTCCTGCACTCTTGGTGCTTACCCGATGTCTGGTGGCTGTTGGAAACTAGATGAGGATGAGCTGATTGAGGCTGAATCCTGATAAGACTGAAGTGATGATGATTGGCAGGCCCTGTGACTTGGGAGGAATTGGGACTCCTGTTTTATGGGGACTCTGGCCCCCTTTGGTCACTCAGTTCTGCACCCTTGGAGCACTTCTGGATCCTGTGCTGTGCCTGGATCTTCAGGTTGTGGTGGTGGATGGATCGTTACCCCCCAACTCCATCTGGAGAGGAGGTTGTGGCCTTTTCTTTCTGAATTGGACTTAGTCACTGTCATTCATGCTTTCATCACCTCAAAACTAGATTACTTCAATGCGCTCTACATGGGGCTGCCCTTGATCACTGTTTGGAAGCTGCAACTGGTGCAGAATGTGGCAGCCCAGCTCCTTTCAGGGATGGGTTGCTGGGAGCACATTACACTGGTGCTCTGGAATCTACACTGGCTACTGATAGCTTTCCAGGCACTAGGTGCTGTTTCAAGGTACTGTTTTTGACCTTTACAGCCCTAAAAGTAAACGACCTGGGCCCCACTTATCTGAAAGACAGTCTGTCCTATCATGCTCCATCACAGCCACTGCAGTTGGCCGCGGGCACCCTCCTTTGAGTTCCTCCTGTGACTCTAGTCCATATGACTGGGGCATGCATGAGCGTGTTCTCATCTGCTGCCCTGGTCCTGTGGAACTCCCTTCCCGTGGAGGTCAGTTTGAGTCTAAGCCAGAGCATTTTTCAGAGACGGTGAAAAACGTTTATTTTTAGTAAAGCATTTGGTGATCTGGGATAGGGATAGGGATTAGATGGGACAGGAATTAGTTGGGAAGGTTGGTGGACCAGGGTTGGAATGGGCGTTTCTTTTGTTTGTTTGTTTTTGTTTTTGTTTTTCTTCTGAATTATATATTTTTTTTTAAATGTATTTTTTGACAAAGCTTAGTTTGTTACACACATTGTCCTGTTACAGTGCATTTCAGTAATTGTAGTACACAAACAATAATTAACCAAAACCATTAACTGTGTGCGTACGTTATAAAAGCGTGATTGATGGCACATTTGCTATGAGGTGTGTCTGTATCGAGTCTGAAGTCTCTACTGAGATTATGCTCTTTCCTGACTAGTCTTTTAAAAATGAACATCAAAGAGAGTTTTAATATCTTTTTTCCATGACATTTCTTTATCTAGTGCCTTCACAATGGGTATCCAGGTTTCCTTAAAGTTGCTGAGCTTCCCATGTAGACCTGCTTGCAATTTTTCCATTGAGAACATAAAGACGAGCCTTTGTAACCATTCCTCCATCTAGAGCTCACTTTGATATTTCCAATGTCTGAGAATTGTATTGATGGCAGCTAAAAAGAGCATCTTACAGGATTGGGTTTTTTCCTTTAATTGTTCCCCCTTTGGGTAGATACCCAAAAGTGCCAATTGTGGTCTAAAGGGGACAAGTGTTCCTGCTAGTTGATTTATCACTTTCCAGACCCTGCCCCAGAAGACCTGCAACTTGCTGCAGTACCACCAGCAGTGCAAATAGTCCCCCCCTCTCTCCGCAACCCCTCCAGCAAAGTGCCTTACCCCCTGGCCTTATATATCTTGTTCTGTCTGGTGTTAAATAAAACCTCATGGTCAGTTTTATTTGAGCCTCTTTGATTTCTAGGGAGGAGGCACAATTGTCCATGTGATCCCAGATAGTTTTAGCCTCATGTTCCCCTAACTCCTTTTTAAAGTCCTTATTCCATTTTTCCAGGTAGGTATTCCTGCTACTGCAAAGTATAAATTTAAGTTCCTTATATAGTCTCCCAGGTCTGCCAGCTGTTTTACTTTTCTCAAATAATAGCTTTTCAATTCTGTATGGGTCCCTTCCGAAATTGTCCCCCACTTGCTGGGATGTGCATAGGTCTTTTAATTGTAAATATTGGAAGGTCTCCAGTTTTTGTTGTGTCAGTGTTTCCATCCTGTGAATGGGAATAAACTTCCCCTTAAGGGATAACTGGTGCATTTTAATTACCCCTCTCACTCTTAAGCTGTTTCTCAGACCCGGAGCCAGTTGTAGTGTTTTGGCCTCTTTCGTGTCTATTTTATTTATTTATTTATTTAATGGATTTCTATACCGCCCCATCCTGCAATGCAGCTCGGGGCGGTTTACAACAATAAAAACAATTTAAAACTTTTAAAATACAAATATAAAACATAAAACAGGGCAACATACAATAATGAGTAAATAAAAGGTGGGGGATTAAAAATCACCCCCCCC
>QEPC01000755.1:1859322-1894525 GCA_003113815.1 Sphenodon punctatus | reverse complement strand
TGATTTAGTTTTAGTGTTTGTAGGAGTAGGCCTGTGTACTTATTAGATAATCCATTTAGTTCATAGCATTTAGAATAGTTAATAGCAGTTAGATTTAGTGTAGATAGATAGATATAATATTAGATTAAAAAAACCAACTATATAAAAACAAAAAAACCAAATAAAAAACCAAAAAAACCATATAAAACCAAATAAAAAACCAAAAAAACCATATAAAAAACAAACAAAAAAAACCCCATATAAAAAAATTTCCTGAATGGCCGAACCCAAACCGAAAGGCTGAATCAAATGGCTGAACCTGAATCCGGTGAACGAACAGAACGGCCGAACCAAACACAGCCGAACCGAATGGCCGAACCCGAACCGCGATCTGTTTGCCCATCCCTACCATGGATGCCTACCATGCCACCAGGGACTGGCAGAAGGATTGAAGGGTGTCCTTTTCAGTCCTGAGGTACTCCCTGTATGCCTCAGCCTGGCGCTTCCTTATTTGGAGCTCCTCAAAGCGCTCCACCAGTCTGTCTTACATATTTCGGGTGTGAGCCTTGAAGTTCAACATAATTTTTTTTTCTGGGCCTCTGAAGTGAAGCCCGAAATGCCCTCTATTCAGGGGTCTTCTCTTGCTGGGGGGTCTGAATCCTCAGAGGAGCTGGAAGGGGAAGGATTAGCATGGCACCTCTTCTGCCGTGCCTTCCTCCCTTCGTCCACCTGGTGTTCCTCCCTGCTCCTGCCACTCCAAGACGTATCCTGGGTCACCTCAATGAGGTGGAGGGTCTCCACATGGATTATCAACCCCAACATGGTCCCCTGCATCCTCCACTTTGTTTTTTTCCTCAGATCTAAAGAACATAAAAAGATAGGAGCATAAGTGTCATACTGTGTCAGACCAATGGTCTATTAAGCCCTGCCAACATTCTGTCTCCTCTCTGCAGGGGCTTCCTAACAGGTCATAGGGCAATCCATTCCCTGTTGTTCCAGCTCCCATGCCTTACCTTGCATTCTGCGAATCCACCTTTTGGGGTATGGAAATATTTCCATACCGCGGAAGTCATTGGCCTGGTTTGGTCCTGATATGTCCGCCTTGATGGGCCTGCAGTAGCGGCATCCTCATCATCACCCTGTCTGAAACAGGAACACACAAACCCCTATATCATGCATTTATGGTGATGCCTCTAGCCTTCCCAGAGCAATACCCATTCTCCCACACCAAGTGTATGAATGGTGCTGCAGTGCTGCCTACTCGCCTCTTTCCCTTTCTCCCACGTACACCACCACCACCCAGGGTGCTGTAGTGTCTGCAAGTTGAGAGTCTGGCTGCTGCTGCTGCTGCTGAAAAAGCCCCTCTGTCTCTCTCTGTGGCAGACACAGAATAAGACACATGCAAATCCTGCCCTTCTTGAGGTGCTACTGTTGGCAAGTTGAGACCCTGTCTGGCACGTGTCTGGGTGGTTGCTGCGGCTCATGCCTGACTGCTGGAAGAGCCCCTCCCCCTCTCTGTTGCAGAACCAGAAATAAGACACGTGCAAATCCTGCCCTTCTTGGGGTGCTACTGTTGGCAAGTTGAAACCCTGGCTGGGCCTCCACTTGTTCCTCCTCCATCTTAACCTTCCTCCTCAGCTTCATTTTTCTTCCACCATCACTGCTTCCTTCACCTTCCATCCTCACGCACAAACCAAACCACACACACACAGCTACAACACACACACACGCTCACAACCAATTTTTTACACAAGTTCACTTCACGCAAGACAGACAGACACCATGCCACCGCACACGACAACACACACGATCGAAATACTGTTTCCGGGTTTTGGTATCATGAGATCACGAGACCAAACGATATCGATAATGATAAGGAAAATAAAATTGTTTTAAATCGGTATCGGTATCGATAACAACAATAATGAAAATGACATTGTCATTATAATGATAACGATAAAATGACACATTTTGATAACAACAATAATGAAAACGAAAAACGACGTGGGGCTCTGGTGCACATCCCTAGAGCAAATTAAGAAAAATGTATTTTAATTGTGATAGGCATAATGAGTTTGAATTTTTTCCCCCCAATTTCTAAAGATGCTAATTCTTTTCATGTTCAAAGGGCACTTAAATGTGTATGTATATGTTTCAAATAAAATATTCTTTGTGTTGTATATACATAGCGACTATTAACTAGTGTTGAAACAAGAACCCTATATGTTCTCAAGATAACGGACAAGATTCACGCAACCCCATGCAAGATCGTGTGAAATTTTGCCAAGATTTTCAAAAATCTCAAAATGCACTGAGCATGCACAAATGATTATTGTGGCAATTGTTGCACATTCACTGCCTCTGGCTGGCATTTTGTACATGCGTAGAATGTTTTTTGAGGGCTCTTAAGAATCTCGCGAGATTCTCGTTGCCCTTAAAACACTTTGTGCATGTGCAAAATAGCCACCAGGGGCCACACATACACAGGAATGGCCATGGTGGACATTTTGTGCATGTGCAGTCCCGGGTTTCGGTCACACAAATTTTGTGTAAGAATGGGTCGAGAATCAGCCAATTCTCGGCCCATTTTCCTTCTCTTAAATCTCGGCAAGAAGCCAATTCTCACCAAGATTTAATGAGAACATGAGTGCGAGTTTCAGCACTACAATTAACCCCAAGCAATTCCTGTTTTATTTTTTTTACTCTGTTGCTTTAATGGACCCACATGACAACAGCTATATACCTAGCCTGCCAGCTATGTAAGCTTCAATATCAAATTTCTGAGGAATAGTGAGAGGCTTGGAAAGGATGAGAACCTAAGAAGTGCCATACTGGGTCAGAGCAATGGTTCATCCACTCCACCGTTCTGCCTCCAAGAGTGGTCACGTTTGGTTACTTCAGAGAAGTACACAATAGGTCATAGTGGAATCATCCATTCCCTTCTATATGCTCCCAGCTCCTTACAGCCAGAAGTTATGTCCTCAGACTAACTTGACTATTAGCCATTTATGGCCCTATCCTCTAAGAAATCATCTAAATCTTTTTTTAAAAATTGATGATATTAATACTTAAATATCCCAACCTGCTTAGCACTTTGTTTGGCATCATTTTTCGGTTACTCGGCCTATTTCAAAGGCTGGGGAAGAGGACATATCACAAGAACCATACATTTGAACTCAGAAATGCCTGTTTAAAAGAAATAAAATGACAATATCAATTACCCAACTGTGGTTCAAAAAATGTATGCCGAGTTTTTAGCATATATGTCGCATTGTTTAGAATTACTAAGCTGCTTTCATACCTGCATTTTCTCAAGCATGCTGCTTCTTAGAAGAAGTATCAAGAATAAAATACAGGATCTGATCTGTTACAGCAGACAAATGCTTCTGCAGATTCTAATGATAATTCCGACAGTGATAATGATAACTTCTGTTTTGACAGCTGAAAAGTGAGCCTAAAGCTGAGGAGATCATTGAGATTCACTCTGCCTGACACTCTATTTGACTGAGTTGATTTCAATGATGGGGATGTGACTGGATAAACTATCACATGCACTATAGCTCCCTTAGACACATGGCAGCTTGGTAAATTAATTCACAATTTTGCTGACTGAAAGTTGATAGCTAGTGGTAATCTCTGAGTACTATCTGGATGCATGAATACAGGCTTTAAAAAAATAAATGATATATGTATGTTAGCTTTATCTGAGAAGAGGTGTGTGCAAAATTACTTTTAGTAGTGGGACTTTAAAAATTGGATAACGACATGCTTCTGCAGCAGGATGTGGTCTGCTACAGTCAATAGATTGAAATCAAAATGTTATGCTAGCTCAATTTCCTCTCCTAGTATATCCACTATTTTGAAATACATCATGTTTACTGGCCATTTATAGTGTATTCTCCACCAGCTTTGTGCTGGTACTGACATGAACTGTTTCAAAAAACTGACATGAGTCCTATTCACTTCAGTGGGACTAGTGTCAGTGTGAAGAGCTAGCACACGTGCTAAGAGGTGGAGGATCACATTGTTAGAAAGCAAGTGAGCCTCTCTCAGAACCTAAAGTGCACATTAGAATTGGGCAAAGAATTCTCACAATGAGCAACAATGGGGAAGGGGAACACTGGAGCATGCGCAGCTGGGGCAGCTGTTTGCTGAGGATGATAGAGGGGAGGGTTGTATACCATGAACTCCCTGTGTACTGGATATGATCATGGACAGTAAAGTCAGGTTTATGACTCTCCAAGAGTGCTGGAGTGCCTGTAGCTTGCCCTGCTCCTTCTCAAGAGAACAGTGACAAACAACCTCCCCATCACTCCCCACTTCTCAAGGGGGGAGGAGGGATATTCTGCTTCTTCCCTTTCCTAGCTGACACAGAAGCATTTGAAAGGTAGCTAGCTACTCAGGCTTAAAGAGTTTTCTGCTTTTGTGGGTGAGGACATTAGGGATGTGTGAACGCGGTTTGGAAGTTCGAAGTTCGGCCCAAACTCGGTCTGTTCGGACGACTAAACCGAAATGTATTCCGAACTCAGAAAAGACCGAACAGTTCATTTGGTTCGGATCGAGTTCGGATGAGTTCGGGTGGCAAAAGCGTGTCACTGGAAGGCGAAACGTGACAGGGAGGGGGAGGCAGCTGAGGAGCAGACTTCCAGGAACCAGGGGTGGAGAGGCTTGGAGTAGCAGCCAGCCTGCCCAATCACCATCCCTTTTCTCCTCAGACCACTGGCTTCGCAGTCTGCGATTGGCCACGGGCTAGGCTGCATGGAACCAATGGGGCTTGCGGTGAGGAGGGCTCAGCAAGTAACAAAACTCTTTGGCCTCCCCCCTTCCCAACACCTTAAGAGCTAGTCACTGTTCCTGACAGCAGGCGTTTCAGAAAGCTCCCTCTCCCAGCAGTTCCCAGATCCCCAATCCATTGCCATCCTCTTCATATTTCACCCATCCAACCCATTTACCTCCATATTATCATTTATTTAGATTATATTAGATAGATTTAGGTGTTAATTTCTTGTTTTTAGCCCTCCCTGTGTTCCTTGTGTTCAATCTTCCTTCCTTCCTCCCTCCCCTGTCCATTGAATCCTTTCCCTCTCCCTCTTATTCCATCCTTGATTATTCCCTTCCCCTTTTTTAAGTTTTGGATTTATTTAGAGTAGGATTATTATTAGATTGATTTTAATTTCAGTTTTGTACCCCTCCCTGTGTTCCTTGTGTTTCCCCCTGTGTATAATATCTATAGAGATAGATAGATAGATAGATAGATAGAGAGAGAGAGAGAGAGAGAGAGAGAGAGAGAGAGAGAGAGAGAGAGAGAGAGAGATACATAGTAGTTAGCTTAGTTATAGATATAGAGATACAGTGTGTTTGTACAAGGCCTTTGTATGTAGTTATTAGGATATTCAATTTAGTTCCATAGATTTTAGAATAGTTAATAGCAGTTAGATTTAGTGTATAGATATAATATTAGATAAAAAAATGAATAAAAAATAAATTTATAAAATCTCTGTGTGTGTTTGAGTTGGAAGACATGGAGAAGGGAATTAGGAGAGGCCGGACTGCTGCCCGTAAGACAGGCAATGGGACAGGTGAGAGAGGTGGTAGGGGCCATGCCCATGGAGCAGCAGCAGGCAGGCAGCAGCAGCAGCAGCCAGAAGACATCACCATGGCCCAAACTCCGCAGGCCTGCTTTAGGGCAACAGGCTTCAGTGGCTCAGAGTCACCTCCTGGCAGTGCCCTCCACTGACATGCAGGGCACTGGAAGGCCTGTAGTACATGAGGCTGTGGATGTTTTGGCTGTCCCCCATTGTGGAGGCTATCCCCAGAAGTCCAGAGCTGGTGGATACCACCCCTGCTGCTAGAGGCAGGGCCCGATCCCTGGGCAATGGCAGTAGGGAGAGGAGTAGCAGTAGCAGCAGCTATACAGGGGGGCACAGGGAGAGTGCCAGCAGCATGGCAGGCATGGGCAGTCTAGCCTCAGGGTCCCAGTACTCCCCTTAACGGGACATCACTGTGATCGCGGACAGCTATCCCTAGCAAAGGTCTCCACTCTCAAGTTGCGGACAGTAAGTCAGAGGCAGACACTAGTGTAGCAGAGGAGATGTCTGGAGCTGAGGCAATACCTGAACCTCCTCCCAGAGCTGTGTCATCAGTGCCACCAAGTTCTGCCCCTTCCAGCAGCACTAGCAGCAGTACATCACCCAGGATGGACCAGAAGGCAGGAGGCAATAGGTGGAAAAAATAATTTGTCTGGGAACATTTTAAGCTGATGCGGGCAGATGATCCCAGAGAGGTGCAGTGCACTTTGTGCAATAAGCTGGTGAAGGGTGGGCAGGTGCTTGGCAACCTTGGGACAACTGCAATGGTGAGGCACCTGAAGTCATGCCACAGTACTCTGCTGCTAAGTGGGAAGGCAGGGGAAGTGGATGCCAGAGGGTTCCCGACTGCAGCGGCCAGTCGCCCAGCTCCTTCAGTGGGCAAGCATCCTGTAGAGATGGGCGAACAGATCGAGGTTCGGGTTTGGCTGTTTTGTTTGGTCTGGTTCGGTTCGCCCATTCAGTTCAGCTGTTCAGTTTGTTCACCACGTTCGGGTTCGGCCATTCGGTTCTGTTCGGTTCGGTTTGGACGTTTGGAAAAAGGCTCTCTGTGCGATGAATGATGGCCCCAGACCCATGATGGTGGGTCCTGGGACTAGAGTGGCAGCTTCTAGGTATTGGCCACAGCCCTTCCTGCCAGAAACTTGACCCCAGAACCCTGATGGCAGGTCCTGGGACTGGAGTGGTTGTTTCTTTATGCGGTGGAATGACATCGTCTCCGTGCAATGAATGATGGCCCCAGACCCATGACGGTGGGTCCTGGGGCTAGAGTGGCAGCTTCTGGATATTGAGCACAGTCCTCCCTGACTGTAATATGGCCCCAGAACCCTGGTGGTGGATCCTGGGACTGGAGTGGCTATTTCTTGATGCTTTGGAAAATCGGCTCTCTGTGCGAGGAATGATGGCCCCAGACCCATCATGGTGGGTCCTGGGGCTAGAGTGGCAGCTTAAAGATATTGGCCACAGCCCTCCCTGCCGGTAACTTGGCCCCAGAACCATGACGGTGGGTCCTGGGGCTGGAGTGGCTGTTTCTTGATGCTTTAGAATATTGGCTCTCTGTGCGAGGAATGATGGTCCAGACCATTGTTATGGTCTCTCTTTGTTCTAGCTTAAGGGCTCATTTCCACCCTCTGGTCCCCTCCATTCAAAGACCCACCTTCTTCCTTCCCTCAGCCCAGTTCCAAAGATGAATGAAAAACTGAAGCTTTCCTTGGGGGCTTGTAGACTGAGAAAAAACACAGCTCTGCTGGTATCTCTTAAATACTGTCTCAATGCAACTCATCTGTGGGTCACATGCAGATACTTCCAAAGTCCATCAATCAATCAGTCTCTATTCATGTCTGTTTCCTCCTCAAGATGTGGAGGAGATCTTGATTTGTTCTGAAAGTCAATCATTGTGGTAAGAAGATCCTTTTCTCTTCCTTTATTCCTATCTCTCCAATAGCTATTCTTCACCATAATGTCCCCTTCAATTTCCTGAAGCTTTTCGTGGGTGTACGTTATTCACATGCAACTTGTACATATATTTTGAAATTCTCTACAATTCACAGGTAAATTTCTTAACAATGATGTCCAAAAAATATTATACACTTGTATGTAAGCTACCTGGTGTTTGCATCTGCAAAGGCCACAGGCTGTCTAATCTCGTATATATTTTATACAGCATAATATAGAGTAGAATTACATGCTGATATTCTTGAATTATATGGGAAAATGCCTAATGATGATAATTCAAAATGTATCACATTCTGTTATATTGCACATTTGTGTAACTGCCATAAAGATATTATGTTTGCAATAACTCTGCATGCAGAATACTTCTAATCAACAGAGACATAGTAGTAATACAATATGATAAATCATAATTTCATTCCCATGTTACCAATAAAAGACTGCAATGGGAAAGAGGACTGTAGGAAACCCCCTTGATTCCTGGCGCTAGCAAATACTTATAGGCACATGCGCATGGATTATCTTCATTAAGACCCCCTGGATATACTGTTTTTAATCTATGTATCCGGTATACTTCCCTCCTTTGAAGTTCTTGAATCTGTCCCAGACCCTGGGAGTTTCTCTCTATTGCCAAAAATTTCAGTTCTTGTTCTCTATGACCCTCAGTATTAAAATGATCCACTAAGGGTTCATTCACCTTGCGCTTTCTAATATCCCCAAGATGTTCCAATATTCTTACTTTCAAAACTCTGGATGTGTACCCAACATATACTTTTGGACATGGTCATATTACTAAATAGATGACAAATGCTGTGCTATATGTTGAAAAATGATGTAACTTAAATTTGCTTCCTGTCCCTGGATTGTGAAACTCCTTAGTTTGTAGACTCAAGTGGCAGACTGTGCAGCTCCCACGTCTAAAGTGTCCAATGATAGGAGATGTTATTTGCCATGCAGAAGACCCTTCATTTTCCCCAGTAGTCAGTTCCCTTTTCTGTTGTTTAAATACATCAGTATGAACCAACATGTCCCTAATTGACTTAGTTTTCTTCATGGCAAATAAAGACTTCCGCTCACACCCTGTTATAGCACTTACTATATGCCAATGTTTATTTATAGTTTTTTAAATTTCTCCTGAACCTGGTCCAAACGTGAGTGGACACACTATTCTATTCTCAGACTTCTTTGATTTTGGTGTCAATAGGGATTCCCTTGATAGTCTCATGACCCTGAAGAAACTCTTCTTTAATATCCTTTCCAGATATCCTCTATCACTCAAGTTAGCCAAACATTCATTGGCTTGTTCAAAAAAGGTGGATTCCAAAGAACAATTCCTCCTAATTCTGATAAGTAAGCTATATGGGAGGTTCTCTTTCAAATGCCAGGGATGATTGCTAGAGTAATGCAAATTTGAATTAACATCTGTTTCTTTTTTGTAAACACTAGTTATCACATTACCTTGTGCATTCTCAATAAGCATATCCAAGAAACTGATGCATTCAGAGCTGAATTTTAAATCAATTTTTATACTTTCCGAACAACCATTGAGGTAGCTGTAATCGGATCCAATCCATATGAAAAAAAGATCATCTATAAATCTTCTATATAAGAAAATAGAGTCATAGAACCAATTCTTACTCTGATTGTAAATGTATTGGTTCTCAAAATGACCCATAAATAGATTGGCCACTTGCGGTGCTATGGTACACTCCATTGCTACCCCAATGATTTGATGGTATATTGTCTGATCAAACAAAAAGTAACTTTTATTCAGAACCAGTTCTGACAATTGCATCAAAAAGAATGTTTTCAGGTAATTATCCTCCCCTTGTTCAAGAGTTTCTTCAACAATCTTGAGTGCCTCGTCTTGTGGAATATTAGTATATAATGAGGATGCACTGGGCTTGGGGGAGACAAGGATTAGGGAAGGCACCCTTAGTTCCCTGATCAACCAGGGGAGGAAGCTGGTGGAGTTCTTCAACCGGAGCATGAAAGGCAGTGAGCTCCTCTGGGAGAAGCAGGCTGAGCAAGGCTCCCCAGCTGGTCCAGGATTTGGCCACATGGTGGAATTTCACCTTCCTGATGCTCGAGCGGTTTCTTGAGCAGATAGCCACCTTGCACCAGGTTCAACTGGAGACAGACTGCGGGGCACCAGAAGGGTTTAATGAGGCAGAATGGGAGCTCCTGGCTCAAACATTCTTTGTAATGAGAGCGTTCCTGGCTGTTACGGAGACCGTGAGCAGCTCCCCCGCCACCCTCAGCCAGGTGACCCCTCTGGTCCGGAGTCTCCAGAGGAGGCTGGATGAGATTCTCGGGGGCGGGATTGTGGGCCTGCGGGCAGGAAGCTGGCCAATGAGGCACTTGATCTGGTGCAGAAGCTGAAGTCAGGGCAGGAGGTGTGTTTTCCACGCTCCTGCAGCGGGAGCAATATGTCCTGGCAAAAGTGGTGGACCCCAGGGTCAAGGGCAGTATGGCACGCCAGACAGCACTCTATGCCCTCCGGAAGGATGCGCTGGTGGAAAGAGTCTGGAAGGCAGAGTGGTCTATGCAGCAGGACACCCCTGGGGATGGTGGGAGTGGGAACAGCGACTCCTCTCAGCCAGGTGGGTCTATCCCTGCCTCCAGCCCAAGCGGTAGCAGCAGCAACGCCAGAAGCAGCAGCACCCCTGTTGCAAGCAGCAGCAGAAGTAGCTCGGCCTACGTGCAGCCACTCTGGGGGGCATCGGCTCCCCACAACAATAGGGCAAGCAGCGTGGCTGAGGGCAGTGGTGAAGGTGGTACCCAGGCAGAGCTACCAGAGGGAGTATGATGGTGCCTCAGCAGCCGTGGAGACCTACCTGGAGGAGGATCCATGCATTGATCCCAGCAGCAATCTCTTGGCCTACTGGGCCAGCAAGGCCAACGTGTGGGCAGCCCTGTCGAAAGTGGCCAAGGGTCTCTCTCTCTCTCTCCCATACTAGATGGCCTCGGCCACCTTATCTGACTGACCTCATGATGCAGGGTGGCATTTGGAAACAAACTGTAAGCCTGCCAGTCGGCCTATGGCTACAAGATGTCGTCCCACCTATGTGACACTGACTGGCTCCAGCTCTCTCATCCTGCACAGTCTTTGCTAGCTAAGCCTCTCTGAGTGCACTGCTGCCAATGTCCCAGGCTGCCTACCCTACTGCCTCCCATGCCATGATGCCTGTCTGCCCGCCCAGCTTGCCACCAAGCTCAGCATGCCTCAATCCGCCTTCCTGCCTCCCATGCCAAGGTGCCTGTCTGCCCACCCAGGTTGCCTAGCTAAAAGCCTGCCCAAGCCCAGCTATGCTACTGCCTCTCATGCCATGCTGCCTGCCTGCCCACCGAGGTTGCAAAGCTCAAACCCTGCCTCAGTCTGCCTGCCTGCTGCAAATGCCATGCCGCCTGCCTTCCTGCCCTGGCAACCAATGTCTGCTGCTGCTGCCAATGTCCCCCAGGCCCATATGCTGTCTGTGCCAAGGGTTCTTTACCCTGGCAACCAATGTCGGGTGATGCTAGCACCAATAGCCCCCAGGCCTATATGCTGTCTGTGCCAAGGGTTCTGTACTCTGGCAAGCAATGTCTGCTGCTGCTAGGGCCAATGGCCCCCAGGCCTATATGCCGTCTGTGCTAAGGGTTCTGTACCCTGGCCACCAATGTCTGCTGCTGCCAATTACCCCCAGGCCTATATGCTGTCTGTGACAAGGGTTCTGTAACCTGGCAACCAATGTGTGCTTCTGCTAGTGCCAATGGCCCCCAGGCCAGGCCTATATGCCATCTGTGCCAAGGGTTCTGTACCCTGGAAACCAATGTCTGCTGGTGCAAGTGTCAATGGCCCCCAGGCCAGGCCTATATGCCATCTGTGCCAAGGGTTCTGTACCCTGGCAAGCAATGTCTGATGCTGCTAGGGCCAGTGGCCCCCAGGCCTATATGCTGTCTGGGACAAGGGTTCTGTACTCTGGCAACCAATGTCTGGTGATTCTAGTGTCAATGCCCCCAAGGTCTATATGCTGTCTGTGCCATGGCATTAAGAAACAGCCACTCCATCCCCAGGATCCACCATCAGGGTTCTGGGGCATACGTTACTGGCAGGGAGGGCTGTGTCCAATATCTAGAAGCTGCCACTCTAGCCTCATCCCAGGACACACCCTCAGGGTTCTTCTGCCCTGTCATTCCATTTACAGGGTGCTGTCTATCCACCTTTTCTTTATGCAACCTGCTGTTCATGGAGAGAGAGAGAAATAAGAGAGAGAGAGAAAGTCTCCCCACTGATAGAAGGAGCAACAGACACGATCCCACCCATGCTGTCACATGCACTATATGGCCAGAGAGAGAGAGAGAGAGGGGGGGGGCTCTCCACTAGAATGAGAGAGATGGGGTGGAGGGGGAGAGGTAGGTGTATCCAGCTCAAGCTGCCACCTGCCAGAACCAGGAAGAACTCCCATCTGTGCCCATTGCCCATATCTAGCAGCAAACCTATCAGAATGTGATGGAATATATCGATATAACACAACATATTATATGTGCCTGTCTGCCTACCTATGTGCGTTCCTGTACCTGCTGCTACCACCTATATCTTGATTGAATGAAGTGTGCCCAACCATGCACTAATTCTAGGGACATAATTATTATTAAAATCACATAGGCTGTCATTCCATTGTACCTAAATCAGTCATGCCCACCCATCCCAGCAACCATCACCAAGATTCTGGGACAATCATTCCAGTCACTGGGGACTGCATTCCATTCTGGGACAATCATTCCATTCTGGGACAATCATTCCAGTCACTGGGGACTGCACTCCATTCCACTGCATCCAGAAGCTCGGTGCCTGCACGTCAGTCTGCCCCCCCCAAACAGCCTACTCCTCTGCACCCACCCGTGGATGCCCGCTGAAGCTGCTGGAAATACAAGCCACTCTGACCACCAGCTCCCGCCACCTGCTTCCCGCTGCCAAGGAGTCTGTCTCTCTTTCTCTCTGGCACACCCACACAGACACAAGCACTGCCCCTCCTGGGGGGCAGTCGTCAAGTTGAGACCCTGATTCTGCCTGGCACATATTTGGGTTAATACTTTAACTATGTTACATGTGGAGCCAGCCAGATGCTGCTGGTAGGGATTGACAAGTTGTATGAGATTCTGCCACCTCCCAGCCAGAACTTCAGCACATAGGGATAAAAGATTCGACAGGTCAAACGAAGCTCATAACAACAAATATAACAACTTTTATTAAAACTATTTAAATAAAACAACAAAAACAACATTATAAAACCAAAACCAAACATTGAAAGGAAACTTAAGGTGTACTACTATTAGTCTTTGGGCCTGTCCCCCAGAACTTGGGGGAAAGGGAAAAGGTGGTGGGGCACAGCTCAGGACAGAGGGGCGGCCACCCTGTGCTCTTCCTTTTCATACACATGGGCCAAGGTGAACTCTACAACCGCTTCCACATCTGCATGCCACCTGAAGACCGCCTGGTGGTAGAGTTCCAGCATCTCCATCTCAGCAGAGATGTACTGGGAGTACACCTGTTTTTTCTCCACCTTGAGAGCCTGGAACATTTCCACCAAGTGGTTCTCCATGGTGCGTACACCTGTCATCATCTGACGGCCAGGCCTCTCCACTTTGGCCCAAAAGGCCTTTGCCACTGCAGACCCCTGGGGCCTGGGGGACTCCACATCGGGGATGGGGGAGAGGGAAGGGCTCTGATGACATCGCTTTTGGGTTGCCTTCGCCCCCTTCTTCTGGTGTTGAAGCTCCAGCTCCATGGCCATGCCAGAGTCCTCCTGCCGCCCACCGTCTGGTCATGGACCCTTTCAATATGGGATATTAGCCCCGATGTGGTCCTATCTCTCTGCCTCCTGAATCTTTTGAAGCAGATCTAAAGAACATAAAAAGATAGGAACATAAGAAATGCCATACTGCATCAGACCAATGGTCTGTGTCAAGTCCTGCCTGCATTCTGCATCTCCACAAGTGGGTGGGTGTCCAATCTCTCTGCATGGGACTTCCATTCCTAAAAGGTCATAGGGCAATCCATTCCCTGTTGTTCCAGCCGCCATGCCTTACCATGTAGACAGCGTATTTTTCGTGTTTCTCAAAGCACCTCCAGACATTGAACCTTGTCTGCCCACTGTCTGGGGGTGGCACTGGCAACCTCCTCCTTGTTGTCCTGTGTGGCATGGCACCAGCGCCAGAATCTGATTCCTCTCTGAAACAGGAACACATAAACAGCACCTAAGTAATATCATGCATTTATGATTATGCCTCTAGTCCTCCCTCCTTGGGGTGCTAACGATGGCAATGGGAGATGGTGACCCTGGCTGACATGTGCAAATCCTGCCCTCTTTGGGGCGCTAGGGATGGCATCTAGAAAGACCCTGGCTGGGATGTGCAAATCCTGCCCTCCTTGGGGCTCTAGGGATGGCAAATGGAAAGACCCTGGATGGCATGTGATAATCCTGCCCTTCTTTGTGTGCTAGGGATGGCAATGGAGAGACCCTGGCTTGCACGTGCAAATCCTGCCCTCTTTGGGGTGTTAGGGATGGCAACTAGAAAGACCCTTGTTGGGACGTGCAAATCCTGCCCTCCTTGGGGTGCTGCTAGGGAGGGATAGCAATGGAGAAACCCTGGCTGGCATGTGCAAATCCTGCCATTATTTGGGGTGTTAGGTAGGGATGGCAACTTGAGAGTGGAGACCCTTGCTAGGCAGGCACATATTTGGGTGGGGGTGCTGCTTATGCTTGAGCCTGACTACTGGAAGAGCCCCCCACACTACATTACCCTCTCTCTCTGTGGCAGACATCCGCTGCCACCCACTGATGCCCACTGTTTGTGCCTGACTGATGCCCACCATCCACACACCCACCCACACACAAGTCAGCTCACTCTAATGGATACAGCCTTTCTTGTCCTCAAAGTAAAAAAAAAATTTACAAACCTGGCAGCACCTCCTGTGCCCGCTTGCTCCTCCACCACCGGCTCCGGGACCACCACCACTGAAGGTCCAGGGGCTGAGGCAGCGAGCTCTTCCTCCTTCTCCTCCACCACTGGCTCCGGGAGCACCATCTTGCCCCTCGCCCCCGGCATTTAATTAGAACAGTATTCTTCTTCTTTTTTTTTTAAACAACAGACACAGCCAACAATCACCCACCAACACTCACCAACCAGCCAAACCAAAACCAACAGTCAGACCAAAACACCACACAGCAAAAACACATGAATCAAAACCAAACACCCAGCCAGTCACAACACACATGCTCTCACCCACACTAGCTCCACACGCACGCACTCAAATTTCCAGTTTCCAGCACGATCACAGGATCTTGCGATACCTTTTTCCGAACGACCGAACTGAACCGAACTTGACCGAACAGAACGACCGAACCTGAACACGGCAACTGAACTGAATGACCAAACCAAACCCGATCTAACCGATTGACCAAACCCAAACTACAATCTGTTCGCACATCCCTAGAGGACATACCTATACATTCTTTCAACCACCGAGCTGGTGATGTCCAGTTCTGCTGTGAGATCTGGTCTTTTACAGGTCTGGCTTAAGGGTAGATGAGATGTAGGTGGGACACTTTCGTTGGCAAGAAGTTTATTTATTTTATTTATTTATTTCATGCCCATGGCATCTCGGGGTGGCTAACAACACAATAAAACAATAAAATACATTAAAACCAACATCACTTTTAAAAAATTTAAACCCCCCAACCCTAATCCTACCCTCCAATTCCCCAAATTCCCCCACCCCACCAATCTCCCCAATTAACCCCTCCCTCCTCCCACCCCTCCAAAGGTCTGGGCGAATAGTCAAGTTTTGCATGCCCGCCAAAAGGCAAGCAGACCCGGGGCCAGTTGCAAGTGGCACACAGGAGCAAGCAGACTGTTCTTTGTGGGTCCACTTTGCGCAACTGTATTTCTCAGATTCTGGATCAGAAGGGGGAAAGCATGTGTGTAGTAAAATGTGCTAACACATGACCCTTTACCCATGCGTGACACAAGGGTCCCAAAGGGGGAAGGTTCTAGTGCCCAGTCATGAACTCAACATTTAGGGAATTGGCCTTTTTCAGTCACCTAGAGTCCCCGTGTGCTAGGGATTCAGTCTGAGGTTGTGGTATGCTACAACTCATTGGTCTACCCTTTTCTCCCCCAAAGATGTGCCAGAAACAAGGAATATTTTAAAGAAAGAGGGGATGTTTATTCATCAGGGCTTAACAAGACACAGTACAGTGAGACATATACAAACATCACTGCCTAGTCTAGACTGGTAATTACAGGGTTAAACTAAGCAGTGTGGAGGGGAGCTCCAGGTCATGGAGAACAGAAAGTAAGCTAGTCTGCCCAAGGTGAGAGACAAGAGTGAGAGAGTGAGATTGGTTAGGTGGGTGGCAAAGAAGTCTTCAAGGGAGGAAAGGGGGTGTGTGAAATCCCAAGCCTGAGTTTGAAGCAGAGAGAGAGAGAGAGAGAGAGAGAGAGAGAGAGATATGACAGGTTACCTCTCCTTGCCCATTGTGAAGTGGATGGGTGAGCCCCAGTGATCCTGCAATGAGTCGGGAGGGAGACAGACCTAGGCCATGGAGACCCTTGAAGCAGATTCGCACAGGAGACCCATGCATATTCATGTCCAAAAGCAACTCAACTCTACAATGTGAAGCTTGTTTTAATTGTAGGGACCAGGGGACAAAGCCGCACAGAAACTCACAATGGGTATTTGGATACTAGAAAGAATCTTCCTGGGTGGGTGCTCGGGAGCCTAGGACTAGACAAAGGCTCGCAATGGGCATTGAATGGGGTATTTGTAGACAGGGAAGAAGGATGTTTTGGGGTAACAGTTAAAGAAGCTTCCTGGGTGGGTTCTTAGGAGCCTGGGACTAGAAAGGGGAATGTTTGCTCTCCTTCCACATGGTGTCCCACTGCCCCTTCTATTTTTATTTTTTTTATTTTTTTAACAAAATATTTACATAAACAAATACATACATAATTACAACCACAATCCATGACAGCAAGGACAACACCACCACTTTTTTTTTCCTTGCCGATGATCAAATGTCTGTTAAGCAAATTGTAGGGACTTTGCTTCTTTCTTTACGCAAGGTCATAATAATGTCCCAGCACGGGTTCCAAACAAGATAGAAGTCATCCATTTTGTCCTCCACTTCTGCCATTACACTCTCCATCGTGATCATATACCACAGTCTATTCCTCCATTTTGTTATTGTGAGACTTTGAGCCGATTTCCATGTACATGCTATTGTATGAATCGCAGCCAACCGTAATTGATGGCACGCCTTTTGTCGGTGACTGAGTACCCCAGTTTCCGTGAATATTCCCACCAAGGCCAATTCTGCGGAAAAGGCCACCTCTGCACCGGCTACCAGGTTAATATGTGGCCAGATCAACTGCCAAAACTTATTCACTCTCTGGCAGCCCCACCAGAAGTGGATGTAAGAGCCCTTCTCCCCACACCCTCGCCAACACAGATCAGGATCATTTTTATTAATTTGATGCAGCTTCTGGGGGGTCATACACATCCTCAGGCTCAATTTAAATTGTTGTTCTTTTATTGATAGGGCCCATGAGCATTTATTCATAGCAGACCAGAGTTTTTGTTCTTCCTCTGGAGTGATGACCTTCCCCAGGTCTCGTCCCCATTGGGCAAGATAACTTACATCTGGAGGATGGTAAATAGTATATAACTGCCTATATATTCTTGAAACAATTTTGCTCTCATCTGTATTAACCATAATAACTTTTTCCAGTCCCATTTTTTTTCTACTAAAGTATTCCTTATCCTCTGCCTTGGTAAATACTGACCTCAATTTCATATAGTTAAGAAAGGGGATTTTTTCTTTTAGGGCATTCTCTAACTCTTCTTGTGTTTTAAACATCTCATTGGTAAAAAGCTGCACTGCCTTTACCAACCCCTTTTTGTGCCATTTATCTTTCATTTCTTTCTTGAATCCACAACTTTTTCTGACCTCTCCAAATATTGGAGTATAGGGTGCTTCCCCCTGCATGATATCCATTCTCCTTGTACAATTATTCCAGATTTTTAAGGCCCAGCCCACAAATGGATGGTCTTTGTCCTTAACCTGTGTGGGTTTTACCCCCTCCAGGATTCATTTTTTAAAATTTAATTCTTGGTGTATAAATTGCTCTAACTTCACCCAATTTGGAATGAAAATTTCCTCCTCTTTTATCCAGATCTTAATAGCTCTAAGACTTGATGCCCAGTGATATAACTTAATGTCTGGCAGTTTTAGTGTCCCCCCCTTTTCTCTCTGCATGAACATTATCCATTTTCTAATTCTGGGTCGATGATTTTTCCAGGTAAAGCCAGTTATCATTTTGTTAAACACATTATAAAATTGTACTGGGAGTTCTATAGGCAGGGCCAGAGTAATGTATAGAAATCTTGGTAAAATCATCATTTTAACTAAATTTATACTCCCTATCCAAGATATTTGTAGGCTTTGTAAAGACTGGATTTTAGTTTTATATTCTTCCAATAGGTTCTGATAATTTATTTTATATAACTGTTTCAAATGTTTAGGAATGTTTATCCCTAGATATTTAATGCTATGTTTTTATACCCTAAATGGGCTGAGCTTCTCCAGATCCTCTCTATGCATATGATGTTGATTAAATAATAACATATGGGATTTATCTTTGTTAATTTTATAGCCAGATACTTGACCGAAATCGTACAAAAGCTGCAGAAAAGCCGAGGTCGTTTTTTTTTATATCAGTCATAAAAATAATCATATCATCTGCATAAGCTGCTACCTTATAATGTTCCTGATCTATCTGTACTCCTCTGATATCCTGTGCTTGTGTAATTGCTGCCAGCAAGGGTTCTAATGCCAGGTCAAACAGAAGAGGGGAGAGAGGGCAGCCCTGGCTTGTACCTCTGTTCAAGGAGAAAAAAGGTGTTTTATCTCCATTCACAATCAGCGAGGCTTTTGGCGATTTATATATTATTTTGATTAGGTCTAAAAACAAACCCTCAATTTCCATTTTTTCTAATACTGCAAACAAATATTTATTTTCCAAAAAATCAAATACTTCTTCAGCATCGAGTGCTCTAATGGCTGCAGGAATGTTTTCTTTTTGCATTAAATGAACAATTTTAATTATTTTTCTTATATTATCTATTCCCAATCTTCCAGGTAAGAATCCAGTCTGGTCCATTCCCACTAGGTGGTCAATTATACTCAATAGTCTGTTAGCCAGTATTTTTGAAAAAAAACTTAAAATCTAAATTAAGTAACAAAATTGGTCTGCAGGATCCGTAACACTCTGGGTCCTGCCCAGGTTTTGGACACAGTGCAATGTTAGCCACATAAAATGTTTGGGGCATTTTATCTTCTGTAATACAAGAGTTGTATACTTGGGTCAGAACTGGTGCCAACTCATCTGCAAAACTCTGAAATAACTCAGCTGGGTATCCATCAGGGCCACATGCTTTATTTTTGGCAATCTCTTGATTATCCAAGCTGTTTCCTCCACTGTAATTGGGGCATTCAGGAATTGTTTTTGTTTTTCAGATAACTTAGTTATCTCCACTGATTTTTTAAAAGTTTGTATCTTATCTTCTGGTGGAGTTTGTGACTTGTATACTGTTCCATAATATTGCGCAAAGTAGTTTAACATAGCCTCTTCTGTTAGAACCTCTTTCTCTTTTTCTGATCTAATAAAGGATATTATAGATTTTTATATTTTTTTCTTTACTTGTCATGCCAATACCTTATCTGTTTTGTTGTTTTTGTTCAAAAAAAATTGCTTGGTATACCTGATTTTTGTATTACTTCCTCTGATTATAATAAGTTGATTTTTCCTTTTATGTCATTCTCTAATTCCCTATCTTTTTTATTTCTTGTATTTAGCCTTTTTAATTGTAAATATAGCTCATGCACCTGCTCTCTTTTTCTTTTTTTCCAATAGGCTACCTCAGATATAAAATGACCCCTCAGCATCGCTTTTGCCGTTCCCCAGATCAATTCTGTGGATGTCTCTTCCACCATGTTATTCTTAGTAGAGTCTTTGAATTCTTCCTTTATTTTGTCTATTATCATTTGATTGGATAGACAAGTTTTTGGCCGTCTCCATACTGAACTTATTCTTTTTCTCTTATTTTCTCCCCATTTAATATTTAATATAAGCGCACTGTGATCAGTAAAGGCTGCCAGCATAGGGTATTTTCAGACGTTAAGAGATCACAGTGAACCACAGTCAATTCCCTGTGGTGGCTGTGACTGCGTAATGTCTGATGGAGGGAACGGATGTTCCCCCCCAGATGTTACCACAGTGGGGAACCATTTTCGCCTCGCAAGCGGTTGAAGTGGCGGGACTGGCGGTCATCTCATGGGAAGGCGATTCCCCGCCGTGGTGAACCCTGCCATCACTTCTGGATGGTGGCCATGGCCCGGAATCCCTGCTGGGATTCCGGCCCGTGGCCAATTCGGGCGAGCGCTGCGGCCGCATTGACCGCAGCGGCCGCCCGTCTCCCTAGAGGGCAGGCAGCGGGGAGCGTGGAGGGGCGGGGCCGTGCGGCCGCACATTGGGCCGTGCAGCCCCGCCCCCTCCCCGATTCCCCACCGGGGAAAATACCCAATGTCACACATCCTGAAATACTTCCCAACCCTCCCCCCTCCCCCATCATGAAGTGGTCAATCATGGAGTTCATCTGATGTTTATTTGAATAAAATGAAAAGTCAGTCTCATTTGGATGATGTGTCCTCCATGTGTTAATCATCCCATTTTTATCTAGCAATTCTTTAAATTTTTTAGGTAGGGTTCCAACAGCAACCCATTCGATTTGTCCAGGACAGTTAGCAGACAGTTAAAGTCTCCTCCCAATATTAATGTGCCTTTCATTTCCTCTTTAATTTTTTGTGTGATCTTTTGAAAGAAGGGTAGCGAATTCTCATTTGGGGCGTAAATGTTAGCTAGTGTAATTTTAATATCAACTAACTTCCCCACCAACATCATGAATCTTCCTTCCACATCTTGTATTTTTTTTGGTTTGTATAAATTTCAACTGTGTAGACCAGCCAATTATTATCCCCGCTCTTTTTTTCTTAGCATTCCCATAAATCAAATTGAACCTTTGGTTCTTAAATCTGTTGTTATGCTTTTTCAACAGATGTGTTTCCTGTAGAAATACAATTTGAGGCTTAATGCCGTTAATATAGTTCCATACCCTCTTTCTTTTTATGGGGTTGTTTGATCCACATACATTTATACTTTTCAGTTTAAGATCACCCATTGTGTCTCCCATATGCTCTCCTTTTACCTGACCTGGTCTTTGGTTTCCTTCTATTCTTTACACTTGCTATCTTATCTTGGATTATCTTTGTTTTCCCTACCATTTTAAAATGATATGTTCTCGGTGTCATCAACTGAAATAAACCAACATCAGTAAAACAACTGCTCAAACTCCATATAACCAAACCAACACACATATCAACCCTCCTCTAACCATGAGAACTTGGGGGGGAGAAGCCAACAGTAACGCGTCTGTCGTAGCGTTGTCTCCAATCCTAGCCCTCATCCTTTTAGTGTTATGAACCTTGAATTTATTGACTCATCATTGTCTTCAATAATTTACCTTCCATGAAGTACTTTTTTTCTAGTTTGTTTTTCTTAGCTTAAGTCATCTCTCTTACCTGGCTTAACTTAACAATAGAGTAAGCCCTCAATTTTTAACTGCCTTAGTTTGTAATCTCTCTTTTATGTGACTTGAATTAATAAAAAAAGCAAGTCCTCAATTTTTGTACTGCCTTAATTCCTATCACCTCTGTTACTTGGCTTAAATTAATAAAAACAGTAAGCCATCAATTTTTATACTGCCCTAGGTCATATCATCTCTGTTACATGGCTTAAATTAATAAAAAAGTAAGCTCTCAATTTTTATGCTGCCATGGGTCATATCATCTCTGTTACATGGCTTAAATTAATACAAAAGTAATCTCTCAATTTTCATACTGCCATGGGTCATATCATCTCTGTTACATGGATTAAATTAATAAAAAAACAAGCCCTCAATTTTCATACTGCCATGGGTCATATCATCTCTGCTGAATATTTTAAAATAATAAAAGCAGGACCTGTATCCTTGCATCTCATTACTATCATGTCTATTAATAGTTTAAATTCATTAGTGACTCCCTGAATCCCTTCCTGCAGTCTCTACTTAATTATAGTTTTTCCTTTTTTCCCCCACCTTGCTGTGTATTGTAGGTTATGAGATGACATATTCTTTCATATTGTCCTCTCTACTATTTAGTTTAATTTAAATGAAATTTATATTTAACCTAGGTAATCCACCATAGCTCTATGTCAACTCTGCTTGACATTTTAAACCAACACAGCTACTTTTTTATAGATCTTGTCTCAGCCTACTGCTGTAAATCAACAAAAAATATTTCCTTTAAATCTTTTTGTTATAACTCTATCAAACAGAACATGTTCTTAACATTTTAACAGCCAAAAGATATGTTATTACAGGTCTTTTCCCTTCCATTTGGAAGATAGGACAGTCTCACCCATTCAGCAAATAAGAGTGAAAACAGACATGACGCTAACCACCCTTTAACCACTCTTGGTGGTTATTTATGCATGTTGCAGGGATGCATAGAGCACCAATACAGCCCTGCAACAACCATAAATAACCACCAAGGGTGGTTAAAGGGTGGTTAGCATCATGGGTGTTTTCAGACGAGACAGGGCGGCATTCGCCCCATCCCGGAATCACCCAAATGATTCCCCACCGGGATTACTCTGGCACATCCAAAAGACGTGCCAGCTGATCCCGGCGGGGAATTGGGAGGGGGCAGGCCGCGCAGCGCAACGTGCAGCCGCTCGGCCCTGCCCCCCACGCTCCCCCGCCACCCGCCCTCTGGGGAGATGGGCGGGTGCCATGGCCAATGCGGTCGCAGCGCTCACCCGAATTTACCACGGCCCGGAATCCCGCTGGGGATTCCAGGCCGTGTTTTCCATCCAGATGAGATGGGCCCCTTCATCGCGGTGGGGAATCGCATTCTCCACGCGAACAGTGCCGGCCCCGCCGGTGCTGCCAATTGCATGGTGAATGTGATTCCCCACCGTGATTGACCATGGCAAACATCTGGGGGGGAACTTCCGGTTCCCCAACAGACGTTACCGGACCATTCCCCACCACAGGGTATTGACTGGTTGAGCGTGGTCTCATAACATCTGAAAATACCCCATGTCTGTTTTCACCCTAAGTCTCACAGTTCTTTCTGCTGGTTGAAAGCCCTGGATTCAGCTTCCTGCTCCGTCTTTTGCCTGAAGCAAATTTCTCAAATTCTTGTTGATATAATCCTCCAGCTCTGCAACTTGATCAAAGAAAAGCCTCTTTTCTTGGTGAATGAACTAGAACCTGGACGGGTGTTTTACCTGGACTTTAATCCCCTCTTTGTAAAATGCTATGGTAAACTTCTACCATTTTTTCCATTTTTTTGCAGTTTCTGCTGAGACATCTGGGTGGAATGTTATTTTTTCTCCCTCGTAGGTCAGGTCATTTCTCCTGCGGGCTTCTTTTAGTAGCAGTTCCTTTTCTTGGTATTTTTCACATTTAAAGATCAGGGCTCTTGGAGGGTCTGCCTCCTTGGGACGTGGTCTCAGCGTTCGGTGAGCTCTCTCATTCCCCATTGCGTGCAGTTCCTGTTTTTCCGGGAACAGATTTTTTATGATCTTCTGAATGAGCTCCCTTGTTCCTGTCGCCTCCAGCCCTTCAGGCACTCCCAAGAGTCTCAAATTACATCTTCTGCTCCTGTTTTCTAAGTCCTAGCATTTGTCAGCCAGAGACTTAACTGTTTCCTGCAGTTGGCTTACTCGGGTTTCGTGCTCTTTTTCTCTCTCTTCTTGCTCGCTTATCCTTGTTTCAACTTGATCCACTCTTTTCCCCATAGCATCAAATTTGTTGTTTAGAGTTTGCAATGTGGCAGACACCATGTAAATTTCTGACTTAGATGAGCTATGTTTGTTTTTTACTTCTTTTAAGTCTGCTTGTATTCCCATGAGGACTTCCATTATGCGCGCTGCATCAGTTTGCCATGCTGTGTGTTCCTCCAGCTCCAACAGTTCTTCCTCTGCCATTTTGGGGTCTGGGGTTTGTTTGCAGGCCTTTTCCTCCTCTCCGACCATGCAGAATGATCTGATGTTTCCTTTTTGGCTTTTTCTCTGTGACCTGCTCATACCCTTTAAGGATCTTTCTGAGAGTACCATTAGCTCTCTTTATTTCATAAATTTGGCAATGATTTCTAGGCAGGCTGAATGGAGCTCAGCTAGCACGCGTCTAGCCTGTGCGCATGCCCATTGGCGCTCACCTCCTCTTCTTAGTGAGGATGTGTGCATCTTTTTTGACTCATGTGTAACAATTGGCTGTCTCCAAACTGAAGATTGGCAGCCCCTGGGAGCCTGGGAGCCTTCTTAGTCAGTCTATGGGTGTAAGCAGATGGACGTGGAGTCAGCCTGCCCCCAGCTGCTCCCGGGTGCACCTCCATGTCTGCCTGCTTGAAATCCACCTCTGTTTTAGATGGACCCAGAGGTTTCCCCAGTGGTCTGCCTGCACTGCGCCCCACCCCACCCCCCACCACAGACTTGCGGATTCATCGTCCCATGCTCTAGAATGGTGCTTGAAACTCTATGAATAAGTTGTAGGCATCTGCTCTATTCTCAAGTCTGGTGGGGTGCTTTTAAATGAACTGGTCAGCCTGGGGGTGAAGCAGGCTGATGTGGGCAGAAACGCAGCTGTGGTCCATCTAAAAGTACCCTATGTGTGTGGCCTTCAGTATGTTCCCTTCTCCTGCAGTGAGTATGTTTAGCTGGGCACCTTTTTTGTTTATATGTGTGTGTGTATCCATCCAAAATAGGTTCATCCAAACATGACATGCCTTTCCTATAAAGGATATCAAAGACACACAAGTTGTTAAACGGTTCAAGTTCTACAATCTTTATTGTCCAGCTAGTTAGATCAGATGATCACAGAAGTTTCTTCTAGCCATAAGATTTGTGTATCTGTTTATTAGACTTGTTTTGCAATACAAAACACTAGCAGGAAAGACAGAGTAGTTGCCTTGGAGAGTTGAAATAAATAGCTGATATTGATTTTTGAATCAATTCTAGTTCCTGGATCTGGCACACAGATCTAATTCCTACCCCCAAGCACTGAAAAACTCAGCTCAGGTTAAAAGAGAAAAGATGAGGGAACAGATCCATGGCACTGATCCAGGCCCATTAAGCACCCCTACCCTCAACTTCTATGAGACCCTCAGAATCTGTACTAATTTTCAAAATGACCCCTGGGAGAGAAAGGTTTCCTCCTGACCTAGCATAAGACATATAAGCAGGGAAGAAAGAAGAAGCCAAGTACCTCTACTATTTTTATTTACAGTTCCTGGAATGTCCCTCTGAATCAGTGAAGTCAATAAACAAAACACATCCATTTTTCATGTACTTTAATTATCCTTTTCACAGTCTAGAGGAAAGCATGGAATTTCCATAGACTAACTGTATCCTATAAGTATTCAAATACACCACATTTCTTTCTTTCTTTCTTAAACCCTGGCTCTGTGATTGCTTATTGCCAAAGATTGTCTGCAGTTTGGAGAATCCTTCAATACAGCCAATTATTTTCAGATACTTCCAGTAAAACAATGTCTTGGTGTGTTCGCTCCCTCTCACTTGTTGCACTAAATCTAGCAAACTGAAACAGAGGAGATGTGTGGGGAAAAAAGAAAAATAAAGCATGAATATTTTTTATGTTTCATTTTTTTAAAATCTTCATTGGCACCTACCCACATAAATGTAAATAGATTTTGATTCAATCTGGAAAAATTTCTTTGGCTCTTGAAAAGTGTAGCTTGTATTGACCAGCAAGTTTATACAAATGAGCAAAGTGTGAAAAGAAGCCTCAGAATGTCAGAAGGCCCTGGTTTATCTTTTTCCAGAGAGCGATTGACAGCAAGGACTGGAATTTGACTGAAACCTTTTATACAGTTTCTCCTTGAAAGAAATCTTTCGATAAAAGTGTTTGTTTGTTTTTTACCTGCTATATCATCTTTCATCCAAGGACCACGATGCTTCTTATGGACATCAAACATCAAAACAGTCATGTGAGGTTTATTCCCACCTATCATCTATCATCTATCCAAGATCTCAGGAAACTATTATCTTGCTATCTAACCACTAGTATCAGAGGTAGACGATAAATCCTGTCTTACAGATGGGAAGGGGGAAAGTAGCAGTGTAGAGGGGATGCAGAGATAAGAAGATAAATATAGGCAAGATATCAAATAGGGCACACAAAGGTTGAGTGACTTTAAATTAGAAGACACTTAAAAATTGAAGTCTATATCAGGGGTGGGGAAAATTTGCCCTCTCAGAGAGGCCACTTTGAAACTTAGTACAAGCTCCATGGGAAGCATAGAAGTTGGACCAGGAGTACTTAAGAGGTATATTTAAGAAAAGGAGTATCCAGACATTGGACCTGTGCTGTGGACCTGTCCCTTCTCCTTGTGTGTATGTCCTTGTCTCTACTCCCTTTCCGCAGGCTCAGTTTTCCAGTGCTTGGGGACAGGAACTATATCTAGGGTCCAGATCCAGGAAATGAAAAGCATCCAAATAAAATCTTGTTGCAGGCCACATTTGGTTCCTTGACCCGATGTTCTCCACTCCTGGTCTAAATGAAGTTAGGTTGCAAACCTGTGGCCAAGAACCCTGAACTCCTGCCTTTAAATTTAAGTTCTTCCAGTTCTTACAAATCCCAGTAGAGATCATAAGTGGTAGAGGGTTTTAGCAAAACTACTAACCCTGACTCTGCCAGGGGCTTAGCATTAATAACAGTTTGGCAACAATGCACAATGCTTACTCTGGAGTATTCCTGTTGAAGACCATGGGGTATAGGTTGCTTGTGTACTGTGGCCCAAATGTTTTATGTATAATCACATGGAGATAATGGTCCACTACTGTACTCTGTGGGGCCTCAATGTAAACCAAGAAAATAGGAATCATATGGATTTGGTTTTTTTTTTAATATGGAACTTTAATGTCCAAAAATGCTATCTAGAAAAAACAAACTCAGCAATCACTTGCCCAGTCTTTAGTAGGGATGGACGAACAGATCGCGGTCCTGGTTCAGTACTTCAGTTCGGTACGGTCCGGTACGGTTCGCCCGCTAGGTTCGGTCGCCGCGTTTGGGTTCGGACGTTCGGTTCGGTTGTGTTCGATTCGGTTCGGGCGTTTGGAAAAAGTATTGCGAAAGTCCATGATCATGCCGGAAACCGGAAATTCAAGTGCATGCAGAGCTTGTGTGGGTGAGAGTGTGTGTGTTCTGGCTGGCTGGGTGTTTGATTGTGATCCGTGTGTTTTGTCTGTGTGGTGTGTGTTGGTTTTGGTTTGGCTGGTTGGTGAGTGTTGGTGGGTGCTGTGTGTGACTGACTGTGTTGGCTGTGTGTTTTAAAAAAAATGGAGAAGGTGACCAGTGCCACCACCATTAAACACCAGACCTGGGGGAAGGCCAAGGTGGTGGAGCTGGTTGTGGAGGAGGAGCCAGATCCGGCGGTCCCAGGAGGTGCTGCTGCCACTACTGCCAGGTTTGTAACCTTTTTTTTACTTTGAGGACAAGAAACTTAAGGCTCTATCCAATAGAGCAAGCTCACTGGCATGCGGGTGGGTGCGTGGGTGGTGGGTATCAGTCAGGAACAAACAGTGGGCTTCAGTAGGTAGCAGCAGATGTCTGCCACAAAGAGAGAGGGTACTGTAGTGTGGGGGGCTCTTCCAGCAGTCAGGCACAAACATGAGCAACACCCACACCCAAACATGTGCCTGCCAGCCATCCCTAGCAAGGGTCTCCACTCTCAAGTTGCCATCCCTACCTAGCACCCCCAAATAAGGGGAGGATTTGCACGTGCCAGCCAGAGTCTCTCCATTGCCATCCCTCCCTAGCAGCATCCCAGGGAAGGCTGGATTTGCACATGCCAGCCAGGGTCTCTCCATTGCCATCCCTCCTCCCTAGCAGCACACCAAGGAGGGAAGGATTTCACATGCCAGCCAGGATCTCTCCATGCCATCCCTACCCAGCACCCCCAAATAAGGTCAGGATTTGCATGTGCCAGCCAGGGTCTCTCCATTGCCATCCCTCCCTAGCAGCACCCCAGGGAGGGAAGGATTTTCACATGCCAGCCAGGGTCTCTCCATTGCCATCCCTCCCTAGAAGCACTCCAAGGAGGGCAGGATTTGCATGTGCCAGCAAGGGTCTTTCTAGTTACCATCCCTAGTACCCCAAGGAGGACAGGATTTGCATGTGCTATCTAGGGCCACCATCTCCCGTTGCCATCCCTAGCGCCCCAAGGAGGGAGGATTAGAGACACCATCATAAATGCATGATATTACTTAGGTAATGCTTATGTGTTCCTGTTTCAGAGAGGAATCAGATGCCAGTGCTGGTGCCCCACCATGCAGGACACCCAGGTGGAGGTCGGACTCACCAGTGCCACCCCCAGACAGTTGGCAGACAAAACGCTCCGATGTCTGGAGGTTTTATGACAAGGGTGATGGAATCACCATCTGCAAGGTAACACATGGGGGCTGGAACAACAGGGAATGGATTTCCCTATGACCTGTTAGGAATGGAAGTCCCCTGCAGAGAGAGATTGGCCACCCACCCACTTGTGGAGACAGAATGCAGGCAGGGCTTGACACAGACCATTGGTCTGATGCAGTATGGCACTTCTTATGTTCCTATCTTTTTATGTTCTTTATATCTGCAGCAAAAGATTAAGGAGGCAGAGAGAGGGGACCACATCGGGGCTAATCTCCCATATTGAAAAGCTCCACAGCCAGATGGTGAGGCAGCAGGAGGGCAACAAGAGGACTCTCGCGTGGCCGTGGAGTCCGAGCAACAGTGCCAGAAGAAGAAGGGGGGGAAGGCAACCCGGAAGCGATGGCATGTAAGCCCTTCCCCCTCCTCCAGCCCCGATGTGGAGTTCCCCGGGCCCTGGGAGTCTGCTGTGGCCAAGACCTTTAGGGCTGAACTTGAGAGGCCTGGATGCCAAATTATGATGGCGTACGCTGCTTCGAGAACTGCCTGATGGAACAGTTCCAGGCGGTAGAGATGGAGAAAAAGAAGGTGGAGGCATATGGCCAGTACGTCTCCGCCGAGATGGAACACCCAGAACTGTACCACCAGGTGGTCTCCAGGCATCAAGACTTGGAATGTGCCCTGGAGTTTGCGGTTGGCCATGGCTATGAAATGGGAGAACACAGGGTGGCTGCCCCTCAGCGCTGTGCTGCACTCCAATGCATTTTGCCTTTCCCCCAAGTACCGGGGGACAGGCCCAGAGACTAATAGTTTCCCTTATTAAGTTTCCTTTCAATGTTTGGTTTTGCTTTCATAATGTTGCTGTTGTTGTTCTGTTGTTGTTGACATATAGTTTTAATAAAAGTTGTTATATTTCTTGTTACGAGCTTCGTTTGACCTGACCAATCTTTTATCCCTATGTGCTGATGTTCTGGCTGGCAGGCGGCAGAATCTCATACAGCTAGTTGACTCCTACCAGCAGCATCTGGCTGGCTCCACATGTAGTATACTTAAGGTATTAACCCAAAGATGTGCCAGGCAGCATCAGGGTCTCAACTTGCAGAAAGCCCCCCAGGAGGGGCAGTGCTTGTGTCTGCTTGGGTGTGCCAGAAAGAAAGAGAGACAGGCTCCTTGGCAGCGGGCAGCAGGCGGTGGGAGCTGGTGGTCTGAGGGGCTTGTATTTCCAGCAGCTTCAGCGGGTATCCACAGGTTGGTGTGGAGGGGGGGCAGACTGGCCTATGGGCACTGGGCTTCTGGTTGCAGTGGAATGGAATTCAGCCCCCAGTGATGGTACCAGAATATCATTGATGGTTCCTGGGATGGCCAGGCATGACTGATTCAGGTACAATGGAATGACAGCCTATGTGAGCTTAATGATAATTATGTCCCTAGAATTAGTGCATGGTTGGGCACACTTCATTCAATCAGGTGATAGGTAGTAGCAGCAGGTACAGGAATGCACACAGGCATAATACGTTGTGTTATATTCTATCTCATTCTGGTAGGTTTTCTGCTGGATGTGGACATCAGGCGCATGAGCACAGATGGGAGTTCTTCCTAGTTCCGTCAGATGGCAGCTTGAGCTGGCCTCCCCTCCACCCCATCTCTCTCATTTTAGTGGGGATCCTCTATCTCTCTCTATCTCTCTGGTCATATAATGCAGGTGACAGCATGGGTGGGATCGTTTCTGTCTCTCCTCTCAGTGGGGAGACTTTCTCTCATTTCTCTCTCTCTTGGCAGCAATATGGTCGGGCAGACAGGAACTTTGGCATGAGAGGCGGGAAGACAGGCTGAGGCAGGATTTGAGCTTGGCGGCAAGCTGGGGTAAGAATCCTTGGCACAGACAGCAACATACAGTGGGTTGCCAGGGTACATAACCGTTGTTCTCCATGGTACAGAACAGCATCATCATGGCACAGACAGCATATAGGCCTGGCTTGGGGGCCATTAGCACTGGAAGCAGAAGACATTGGGGGCCATGGTACAGACCCCTTGGCACAGACAGCATATAGGCCAAGGGGCCATCTCCGTAAGCGGTATGATGGCAACTAGGAGGAGGTCTAGAGACTGAGTTGAGACAGGAAAGCAAGTAAAACTCCCCACCCACACCTACCTAAATACCCATATACAAAATAACTGTGACAGAGACACAAACATATGGGTATAATGTCAAGTGACCAATCCCCCTCACCCCCGATTGTCACCCATTGGCACGACTTTGCTAATAATCTGCATGCCTTGCATGACGTACTTTATTGACGGCCCCATGCATAGGATCAATCAGCACCTTAAAGTCCAAGAGCATGGAGGTCCAGGCTAAGAATGATGAGGGGACAGGACTAAGGGGTCTGGGCAGGTGCCAGCTGGCTGGAGAGGGTTGAAGTTCCCTGGCACTTTTTAGCTAACCATGGCAAAACCACAAAGCAAGGATCCTGGCCTGAAGGAGAAGTTTAAGATTCTTTTAGGATGTGCAAGGAATGTTGGCCCCAGACCCATGATGGTGGGTCCTGGGGCTAGAGTGGCAGCTTTTGGATATTGGCCACAGCCCTCCCTCCCCAGTCTCAGGCTGTGCGGGGAGCAAATGTCCCCCACCACAGAGAACACCCGCTCACTGGGGACACTGGTTGGTGGGCAGGACAGGAGACCCTTGGCCACTTTTGATAGGGTCAGCCACACATTGGCCTTGCCCGTCCAGTACGTCAAGGGATCGTTGCATGGCTTCTTGTCCAGGTAGGTCTCGACTGATGCTGAGGCGCTGTCTTACTCCCTCTCGTAGCTGTCCCTGGAAACCACCGCTCCCTCTGCCCTCAGCCATGCTGTCTTCCCTTTTGTGCTGGGTCTCATGCCCCCCAGAGTGGCCTACACAGAGGAGGACCTGCTGGTGGTAGGAGTGATGCTGCTGCTGATTCAGCTGCTTCTGCTTCTACCGCTAGGCCTGGAGGCAGGGATAGACCCCGCTGACTGAACCCACCATCCCCAGCGGTGTCCTACTGCTGCTGCTGCTGTGCACTCTCAAGAGCCCGCTCTGCCTTCCAGACCCTCCCCACAAGATCACCCTTCCAGAGGCCATAGAGGGATGACTTGTGTGCCATGCTGCCCTTGACCCTGGGGTCCAGCATTGTTCCCCAAACATATTCCCCCCACAGCAGGAGCTCATCAAACCTCGCCTTCAGACCTGTTTTGAGCTTCTGTGCCAGCCCAATGGCCTCAGCCCCCAGCTTTTTGCCCCGAGGGCTGCAATCCTGCCCCTGCAGAGTCTCCTCAAGACTCTGGTGGAGACTGGACCAGAGGGGTCACCTGGCTGATTGTGGCCATGGAGGAGCTGATGATCTCTGTCACTTCAAGGAATGGTCGCAGAATGAAGACCGTCTGGGAGAGGATCTCCCATTCTGCCCCATTGAAACCTGGAGGAGCCCCGCTGTCTGTGTCCAATTGCACCTGATTCAAGGCAGCTTTCTGCTCCACAAGCCGCTCAATTCCACCTGGTGGAGCCAGCTCCCTCCCCCGATGGATCAGGAATCTAAGGGTGCCTTCATCAATCCCCTTATCCCCCAAGCCCAGAGCATCCTTGACCACCAGGTGGAGGGTGTGTGCGGTGAAGGGATGCTCATGAAGCCCCCATTGTGGACTGCCTTGGGTATATTGGCCGCATTATCTGTCATCACACACCTCAGAGTGGACGGTGCACCTGGCATGACCCACTCCTCCACAACAGTGTTCAGGGCTTCCTCTATGTTCCTGGCAGTGCAGGGGCAGTCCATGACTTCTGCCTGAAGCTGGGCCCACCTATACCCTGCTTCAGGACCCCTCATGCCACTGTCAAATGCCGACTCTGGGTCCTGCCACTAGTGTGCTGTCACCACCAGGTACATGTGCTGGGCATTCCGGCTGGACCACAGGTCAGTGGTGAAATGGACAGTGGCACCCCCATCCCCTGCCAGCTGCTCCTTCACCTGCTCCTTCAAAGCCCCATACAGGGCTGGCACCACCATACGACTCAGGGTGGTGCAGGACGGCAGCTTAAACTGTGGGGCCAGGAACCCCATCAGCCGCTTAAACCAGGTGTCCCCGACAATGGAGAAGGGTTGGCCATCAACAGCGATCATCTCACCCAAGAGGCATGTGGCTTTCTCTTGAAAGCCATGCCATCCTCCAGCTGCCAATGACCTTGGCAGCTGCCCCCATCCCAGCTCCTCCATTGTGGGCTGCTGCTGCTGGTGAGGCTGCTGCTCCTGCTGCTCCCCCCTAGTAGCGATACTGCTCCTGCTGCTAGACGCAGCTGCTGGAGCCAGATGGTTACCCAGTGAAGGAGGTGGATGACTAGCCGCTTGGGTGAGGAACCCGCTATGATCCACTGACCCTGCCTCCCTGCTTAGCATTTCAGCACTGTGGCATGATTTCAGGTGCCTTGACATGGCGGTTATCCCCAGGTTGGTGAGCACCTGCCCATGCTTCACCACCTTATTGCACAAAGTGCACTGCACCTCCTGCGGATCATCTGCCTGCACCTTAAAATGCTCCCATATCCATGATTTTTTAGTCCCTCCTGCCTTCTGGCCCGCACTGGATAATGCACTCCTGGGAGGGGCAGGACATGGTGGCACTGGTGACACAGCTTGTTGAGGGACTGATAAGTGTGACCCAAACATTCCACAAAATGGATATAGCCCCCCATGCTGTGTGATCAAGGCCCAACGAACTTGGGACAAGGGGACTCTTGGAAGGACAGCCCCCAAACGTGACCAAAGGCCAGCAGACATGAGAAAAGGGGCTCGAAAGGATACATGATCCTCCCATACAAGATACATGAGCAAAGGGGGGCTTGTAAAAGGCAGAACCAGGATGGGGCCCAGCCGCCATGGAATTTGGCAAAAGTAGGTCACCATATCAGCTTGAACTTGGGAGAAGGGTTGAAGGGTATGCCCAGAGTAAATAATGGAACCATTAAGGAAAAGGGCATTCTTCCTGTTAACAAAGCACCGGTGATAATGACTCATGGCAGCAACATTCCCCAAGACAAGGAAGGCTGTAGGCACCCTGGAAGCCAACACCTAGAATCCAGGTGTGACTTTGTGGCACTTGATTCACACCTGGTGGCTCCTTTGTATCAAGCAAGTTTCTTCCTCCCCTCTCTAACTATCTGCTAGCCACTTTTTATTTACCTTTCCCCCGTGTGTCAATGGTATCTTATACATCTAGGATAGCCCTTGTTGTGATGGAAGTAGAAGTTTTGGTTTCTCCCCTCGTCAGCCCATTGTACACCCCCAACTACCCATCGTAGGCTCCCAAAATCCTTTGTCTAAAGCCCTATAACTGCCCCTGGTTTCCTCATCAAAGAGAGAAATCTTGGAATGCAGATACGTGCGGTTCGCTCTGTACATGTTTGTGCTAAAGGGTCTTCCAGACTTAGGTCTGCCCCTCTCTTTCTTCCACCCCCCTGAACTTCGTTGGATCCTGGGCTGCTGATCTCTTGTGCAATCAGCTAGGAGATGTAAACCATAGGTCCAGACTCTCTCTCTCTCTCCTCTCGCTCTCACTCTCACTGTGCCTTCACGGGAATACCCCCCTTTTTTCTCCTATCTTACTTTCAGTTTCCCCACAGCCACTTGTTTTCTCCCTCATGTATCCCACCAGCCAGACCGGGGCTGTGTTTCTATATTCAGTACAGGTGTGTGTGTTTCATAACCTTGCCTTTTTGTAAACCAATAAACCTCATTCAGTTTTTATTGGAACATTTGTCTCTTTCTCTCTTCTTCTATTTTGGGATGGGCACATACCCTGACTGTGGCACGTACCTGTCCTCAGACTGATTCTTTTTGAACATGTGGAGACCCCCTGGTTTAAGAAATTGGGTTAATCCCCCCTGAAGTTAAGGAACGGTGGATATTGGGGTACCCAAACCCCAAAAGTCATGAGTGAGAGGGTGTTCTCCTGTTAACAGGACAGCCATCACCTCAGCAGCACCAGATACAGAGACCTCTTCCACAGAAATCTCTGCATCACTGTCCCCATCCGCAAACAGAGTGACAGAGGCTGCTGGACTCCCCATGCTGCTCCCACTCTGAGCAACACTCTCCTTCTGCCCCCTACAGCTGCAATTGCTGCTGCTGCTGCTATGCTCCCTTCCTCCATTGCCTGGGGATCGGGCCCTGCCTCTAGCAGCCAGGGTGAGATCCATCAGCCCTGGACTGTTTGGGGGGATTGCCTCTATAATTATGCGGGAGTCTGGGGACAATGGTGACCCTTGAGGAGCTTCAAGCACTGAGTCACCTGCACCTGCAGCAGCAGATGAGACAGCCTCAGCCACCTGCAATGCAGACATTGCAGTGCCCTGCGTGGCAGTGGAGGATGCTGCCAGGAGGTGACACCTAACTCCCTGGCCCTTAGTGCCACTGGGAGCACTAGGGATGGGCGAACAGATCGCGGTTCGGGTTCGGCCGTTCGGTTTGGCTGCGTTTGGTTCGTTGGTTTGGTTCGTTCGTTTGGTTTGGATTCGTTCGGTTCATTCATTTGGTTCATTTGTTCAGTTCGTTTGCTGAGTTCGGGTTCGTCTGTTCGGTTCAGTCGTCCGAATAGGCTGTTCAGTTCGGCCGTTCGGCCATTCGGGAAGTGTTGTTATGTTTTTTTGGGGGGGGTTTATATGGTTTTTTGGTTTTTTATTGGGTTTTCTTTTGTTCTTTATTTGGTTTTTTGGTTTTTATATGGGATTTTCTTATTTTTTTAAATCTAATATTATATATATATCTGTCTACACTAAATCTAACCACTATTAACTATTCTAAATGCTATGAAGTAAATGGATTATCTAATAAGTACACAGACCTACTCCTACAAATACTAAAACTAAATCACTAACGCTATCTCTATCACTAAGGTAACTCCTACAACTGTCTTCATCTATCTTTCTATCTATCCCCCCCATCGCATATCCATATCCAAATATATATATATATATATATGTATATGGATATATATGGATATATATACATCCATATATCCATATATATGGATATATATATGGATATGTATGGATATATATACATCCAATATATATGGGATGGGGGGG
>QEPC01000755.1:1790919-1858814 GCA_003113815.1 Sphenodon punctatus | reverse complement strand
ATTTTTTATCTAATTTTATATATATATATATATATATATATATATATATATATATATATATATATATATATATATCATTAATCTAACTGCTATTAACTATCTAACTATTATAAAACCAATGGAACTAAATAAAGGAATATCTAACATCTTGTCCTACAAACACACTCTAAAACTGAATCACTGATCTCTATAAACTATAACTAAGCTAACTTAACTGTAATAACTAATATCTAACTCCTACCTAACTACTATAATCTCTCTCTCTCACTAAATATACAATATTACACAGGGATGGGGGTGGAGGGAGAGACACAGACAGCTCACAACAACACAGGGAGGGGTACAAAAACTGAAATGAAACCTAAATCTATCTAATCCTACTCTAATAAATAAAAAAAAAACAGGGGAAGGAAATGAACAATGGAATATGGAGGGAGAGGGAGAGGGAAAGTAATGGATTCAATGGACGGTAGGGAGAGAGAGAACATAGGGATGGGTAAAAAATAAAAATAACTAAATCTATCCAATATAATTTAAATAAATGATAATATGGAGGTAAATGGGTTGGATGGGTGAAAAAGGAGGAGGTTGGAAATGGATTGAGGAGAACAAAACTGCTGGGAGAAGGAGTCTTCTGAAATGCCTACTGTTCAGGAACAGGGACTAGCTCAGAAGGTGTTGGGAAGGGGGGAGGCAATCAGTTTTGTTTCTTGCTGTGCCTGCCTCACCGCAAGCCCCATTGGCTCTGTGCAGCCTAGCGCGTGGCCAATCGCAGACTGCAAAGCTAGTGGTCTGAGGAGAAAAGGGATGGTGATTGGGCAGGCTGACTGCTACTCCAAGCCTCTCCACCCCTGGTGCCTGGAAATCTGCTCCTCAGCTGACTCCACTTCCCTGTCACAGTTTGCCTTCCAGTGACATGGTTTTGCCACCCGAACTCACCCGAACGCCATCCAGACTGACTGAACTGTTCGGTCATTTCGACATTCGAAATTGAGTTCAGTTCGGTATGTTCATGTTCGGATTCGGGTTCGGGTTCAGGTTCGGTCGTCCGAACAGGCCGAGTTCGGGCCAAACTCCGAACTTCCAAACCGCGTTCGCCCATCCCTAGTCCTTAGCCAAATGCATTGGGTATGGTGAGAGCCTACATCCACTCAAATCCTTTTATGCTGTGTAAGAGGACAGGAGTGGTAAAGGACTTTAGAAGACTTGGATCTTACTGAAAAAGAATTATAAGCATAGGGAAGTCTGCTGGAGAGACCATGAAGATTATTATTGTTTATTATTCCCATAGAGCTTTACAATCTTTATTTTGCTCACACTCACAACACACCCTCACAACAATACTGTGAGACAGAATGCTATTTTCTCCATTTTACAGATGAGGAACTGAGGCCGAGAGATAATGGGCATTTTTAGACACACGTTAAAGTTCCAGATGTTTCAATCTTCTGGGTTTACAAGTCCACAAGTTAGTTCCGGATTGATTTTTCACACACACACTGCCCTGAGGCAGTTCCTGGATGCATTCTTCACACAAACACTGCCCTGAGGCAGCCTAAAGTAGCCGTAGTTGTAAACGTGATAGGCTGCCATGGAAACCAAGTGACCACAGCTGCCTGGAGCTAAGAAGTTTACCAGGAGAACCTTTTACACACAAAAGTTCTGGGAGAAGTTTCACGCAGAAGTTCAAAGATCCGGATGTTTAAGATTTGGATGAGTGATTTAGACACACAGAAAGTTCTGGATGTTACAGCAAGCATCCAGGAGAAATATGTGTCTAAAAACACCCAATGATTTGTCCATGTTCACCTGGTTTCTTCATGACTAAGATGGGATTTGAATCCTGGTCTCCTAAGTCCAAGGAAAACTCCCCGCCCACTTGACTGCACTGGTTTTGTGAGAAATATACCAGGGAAGAGACTGGAGCTGTATTCTATACTCTGTTCCACATGCTGTGGAAATGGTGAGCCATGCTGCCAGTTAGAGGTTGTTGTACTAAAAGCAGGCCATACAGCTGTCTGACAATCACTTGAACAATCCAGGATCAGATTCACAATGTCATTTTAAATGTACCTCTGTTCTGCCCCACTCCTCAGGCTGTGAGTTCTTGGCAGACTGAAGCTGTCTATCTGATGTAGGAGCAGAACATTTTGACATGTTTCTCACTCTGCTATCCGTGCATTATTAAAAATGAATGGTGTATCAAAATAGCTACTAGTCTGTATCTAGCATTATGTTTTGGTATTTCCTTGTAACTGGGCATTTTCATCTTCAAAAGATAGGATCCCTATCTTGCTTTAATTGCAATGGTTTAAAAGTTTAGTTGCTTTTTAATGTGTGTTCACATGCTTATCTTTAATGCATTCAACTGTGGTTTGAATGAATTTGACTGCTAATTTATTAGGGTTGCAACAAGCTGAATGAACAAGGCAATCATCGTTCACTCTATTTACTGTTTAAGCCATAAAGATGTCCCCCACTCCAAATATAGTAGAAGTCTAATAACAAAATGTCTACATCAAGATTTGATTTATGAGATATTCAATTCAGTTTTCACAACTTTTTCCATGAACAAAAGGAAATGACAGAGTAGCATAACAGGCACAGTGTTGCATTTTAAAAATAGCAATAAAAATCTACAGGCAAATATACAAGCAAATTAAAATACATTTGCAACACAATGTGCTTGCTTTTAATCAACAAAAGAATATATCAACTTTAGGCATTTTCCTGCTACGATCACCATCCAATTCTTATGGATTTGTATAACTATACCACTCCTATAACCCATGTACAGAATGGACAGTTAAAATTCCTCTCCATTCAAACACACTAGTGTACAGTTTGGGGTTCAAGTGGAAATTATTCCTCTACCTAGGCTCATTCCTACTTATTTCACTTTTAATTTCCCACACACAGGAAATTACACAGAGTCATATTGTAACAGGAACACGGCTGAGAAGAGGCCTGCCCTTTAAGGGATGGCACCAGCATGAAAGGTGCAGGCGCATTGTTGGACAGAAGAGATGAGGGGAGAAAGCTGAGAGCTGGGGAGGCCAGTGAGAAGGAGGTTACAGTAATCGAGGTGAGAGATGACCAGAGCGTGAACAAGGGTTTTGGCAGAGAAGACAGAGATAATAGGGAGAATTTTTCCAATGTTATGGAGGGATAAGTGAGAGGATTTGGCAACAGAGTCGATGTAGGGTTTAAAAGAAAGGGGTGAGTCAAAGATGAAGCCTAAGCTACGGGCTTGGGGAATGGGAAGGATGACCCCGTTGATAAGGATCAGCAGGGAAGAGGGAGAGGAAGGATGCGGGGGGAGGGGGAGATAAGGGGTTCAGTTTTAGCCATGTTGAGTTTGAGCTGACATTGAGACATCCAGGCAGAGATATCAGAGAGACAGTTGATGAGGTGAGCTTGAATAGATGGAGAGAGAGAGGGAGTAGAGAGATAGAGTTGAGTGTCATCAGCGTAGAGGTGATATTGGAATCCATGGGAGGCAATGAGTTTGCCTAGGGACAGGGTGTAGATAAAGAAGAGGAGAGGGCCAAGGACAGAGCCTTGGGGAACACCAACTGAAAGGGGAAGAGAGGAGGAGGTGGAGTTGGCAAGAGACACATTGAATGAACGGTCAGAGAGGTAGGAGGAGAACCAGTCCTGGACGAAGCCAAGGGAGTGAAGTGAGTCCAGCAAGAGTCAGTGGTCAACAGTATGGGCTTGTGATGCCAATTGGCCAGCAGAAATGTCAATCATGTATCCTCATCCTAAGCTGCACCCATCTCAACCTCCTGCTTGTTAATGGGAAGTTGGAAGCATCTGCTTAGGAAAGAGCAAGTAAGATTTTTTCCTATGTCCTCTATCACAGGGCTTGGTGAAGGGAATGGATGGGTGCGTATAATGAAAATGGGATTTTCATTTTTGTTTTCATTGAATTGAAACCCTAGTTTAATTTCATTTTCCACTGTGAAAACCCTATTCCATGCTCTAGTCATCTTCCATGCTCTACTATTGTAACTTTCTTCTTACTTTCCTCCCCTACTCTGATATTGCTGCCATCATCTCCATTTAATGTTCTGCTGCCAAAGTCATTCACCTTCCCTGTAATTTTGACCACGTTCAGCCCCTCCTCTGTGTCCTACACTGGTTCCCCCTACAGGAACGCATTCAACACAAGTTCCTGATCTTCATCTTCAAAGCTGTTTATGACCTTGCACACACACACACACACACACCCATATATTTCTTTTCTTTCATCCTACAACATTCCTGCCTGGGAACTTCACTCCTCCTCTGCTCCCACCCATGCTTGCTTGCAGCAACTCCCCTGCTCTTCTAAATGCCTTTGCCCCTTCTCTCTTGCTGCCCCCAATGCCTAGAACGCCCTCCCCGGATATGTTTGTTCTGCTCCCTCTCTCCCAAATTTCAGGTCCTGAAAACCCACCTCTTCCATCAGGATTTCTCTGGTTCTTCATGAGTGATAAGAATCTCCTCCCTGTAACTAAGCTAAACACATGCACCTGCAACCTTGTAAATGTATTCTTCTCCCTCCTGATGTTCACCTCTTCCTTGTCCACCCACCCCCACCCCCATTCCTTGTTTTTCTTAGATTGTAAGCCCTTTTAGAATTGTAGGGACCTGTGTACAACTACTGATTGTACAGTGCCAGGTACACTGCTGCTGCTAAACAAATAAATAAATTTTAAAAATGAAAATGAATTTCACCCCCCTAGTTGTGACCATCGTTGGTCCTTGTATGTATTTTCTACATGCTCTGTCCCTCATTATGCCCAGGTAAACTATGATTACCTCTCAGTGTAAGTAGGGATTTGGAATCAAATGGTTATGGCACTCACAATCAAATGTTAGTTAGGGCACAGTTCATGCAGTCTATTTTTTCCAAAAGGAAAAGATTATTCTGCATTGCATCCATGGAAATTTAAAAAAACTACCTGGTAGCCTGGGTACCCCCAATAACTGGAAAGTGGGAGTACAATGTTTGGGTGAGGGTAGTGCCCAACCTTCCCTGGTCTGTAATAATGGGTTGGGACTGGTCAACCTTCTCCCAAGAGTGGGAGATGAAGGGTGAAAACAGATATGACAATAGCCTGCACTGGCACCTACATGTTTGTTTAGCCATATGCTCACACACATATGCCTCAGAGTGGTCAGCTGGCTGCTATGGAATGCGTCCTCAAAGAAGCTCATAGATGTATCAGAGACCAATGCCCTCCCACTCGGGCCAATCTGGGTAACGAACATGCACCATTCTGTTAGGCCTGCCTAGCCCCACTGTGAGGTGGGGTCCATGGATCAGGCCTGGAGAAGTATGCTCACCAAGGCCCACCAAACAGCTGATTGAGTGGGGGGCACTCCTCTTACCCCCCATGAGCTTTTTGGTGTGTGCACCTGGCCCACCAAACACCTTATGGGAGGTGAGGGCAGTGTTCCCCATTAGCTGTTTGGCACAATCTTTTGTCATTAATAACTCAATTGTATTCTAACACTCAGGCAAAAGTAAAAATAGGCACAAGAAGCCAACTAAGCGGTACTATAAACATTGAAAGAGGGGTCAAACAGGGGTGTGTGTTGGCCCCCCTTCTGTTTAACATTTATCTGGCAGATCTGGTAAACTACCTGAGATTAGAGAACACTCATGCCCCTAAGATTGGGGATTATTCCATAAATATACTCCAGTTCGCGGATGACATAGTTTTGATATCGCAGACGGCAATTGGATTGAGGCGCCTGATCCACAAACTAGGAGAATATTGTGACCTAAACAAGCTTGAGGTCAATCCACAGAAGTCCAAGGTCATGATGCTAGGTACTCGTAAGGCACCGTTTAAATGGAGGGTTGGTCAGCACCCACTCCAAGTAGTCCAGAGGTTCACTTACATAGGTGTGACTTTTCCAGCAAATGGATCTTGGGCAAAACATATCCAGGGGTGGGCAGCAAGAGCATCCCAAATGGCAGGACTCATAGGTAGGGCAGCTAGAAGATCTAAGGGGGTTCCCCTTGCCACTTTTTTGGCGGCATATCAGTCCAAGGTCCTCTCTTTGGCGATCTTTGGATTTGACATCATTCCCTTCCCATTGTTCGAACCTCTGGAGAGGGCGCAGAACAAGTTTCTGCGCCAAATGCTCCAGGTAGGAAATGATGTTCCAGGCCCGGTGTTGAGGGCAGAGACTGGTATGCAATCTTTTCAAATGAGTGCCAAAATTGCCTTCTTTTGGTATTGGCTGAAACTACTGGCTGCACAGGAGGAGTCCCTTCCCCGCCTGTGTCTCCAGGAGGAGTTATTGTATGTAGGTCCTGTGGTATATGGTTGGCTTATGTATTTGGGAACCTTATGCCAGGAATCTGGTTTCTCTTTTGGTTATTTTACCGGCAAGACTCTGGGGGAGATTAAAGGAGAAATTCAGTCACGCCTAGGTGACATTAACCGCCAGGAGGACCTGGCGGCTTTGGGGGCTTGGAGGGTAGCCCCATGGTTACATCAAATTAAGTTGACATGGGGCCTAGAAGTATATCTGAACGAGCTTGAAAATCGAAACCTTCGGAGAAGCTATACGCTTCTCCGTTTCCAGCAGGTGCAGACGGCTGTGCTGGAGGGGAGATACAAGGGGATTGGATATGCACAGCGTATATGCTCATGCTCCTTAGGGGAAGTAGAGGATGTAGAGCATTTCTTGATGGCTTGTCCCCATTATGCCACGCTTAGATCAGCTTGGATACATCCCCTAGTGGGAAGTCTGGAAAGTTTTGAACCAGGCCAGGCGTATAAGCGGCTCCTGCTGAAATCAAATCGGGAGGACAGAAAGGCCTTGGCAATTTTTGTCTGGTTGGCATCTAAGAGGAGGAAACAGCTATACTCAGACCCTTGTATTTCAGTATGACCTTACTAGGATAAGCAACGGTGCCCAGATACGATAGCTGGTACTACAATAGTCTGAGGAGTGGTGGCTGAAGTAGTTCATCCCAGGGTGGACCAGGGATCTTCCTCACTGCCATCACATTTATTTTCATCTGACATCATCCCAATATCAATTATATAAGAGGGGCAGAAACAGTATCCAAAGTGGGGCCCTCAAATACAGGTCCAGCAAGTATATTGCATCTAGGGTTAGCATGAGGAAGCTATAGAACCCTAATAAAATGTAAATACACCTTAAGGGTCTTGGCGGGCTCACTGATGTAAAAAAAATAAGCATAGAAGTCCAATTAGGGAAAAGTATGGAAGAGAAAAGTATGTGCGAGTTAGGCATCCAGAGTTGTTCGATTGGAAAAGAGATACAGAGAAATCCTGACTCTTTTGAAGTGCTAAGATTGAACACAGAAAATCAAACTAGTGATAAAGGACCAACTAAGAAGATGTTGGAGGCTGAAGTTCATATCCATCAAACAGTATAACAAAAGCTGCACTCAACATATAAAGTAAACTATAATGCTTCATGTTAAGGTGAAACCTAGTACTCGGTGTTAGCTGCCAAATGGAGTGGGTTAAAAAGAATATCTCTGGGAAAGGGGTACAAGTAAGTCTGGTAACTCAAGACTGTGGAGTAGGCCCCTGTGTAGTAGACCACTAGAAGTATCCTGGGGTGAGCAGACGAACCTTTCACAAAACAGAGGTGGACAAAGAAAAAGAAGGGAAACACAATAACCAGTGAACAATCAGATAAGGCAAAAGGGAATAAAGGAAACAATGCCATTGCAAACAAAGCAGATATCATGGAAAGTGCCATTGTAACAACTCTTGGAATAGATTTAATGAATGAGACCTGAATGGCATCAGATAATATTATGCTTTATGGCTGTGAATGAGACAGATCAGACTCTTACAAGATGTTTCAGGATGGCATGAGATGGACAGATTATTATTGTGAAACCTGTGGATGGTCCCCTGGGAAACCATATTGAGTGGAAGTGGAAGAAAGGGCTAAATACTGGCTGCTAGTTAGTTGTTTGGACCCTTGAATGACCTCTTCCCCATTGGATAAAAAGGGAGGAATAGGACACCGAGTACTAGGTTTCACCTTAACATGAAGCATTATAGTTTACTTTATATGTTGAGTGCAGCTTTTGTTATACTGCACTGTATAGAGAGATCTGGGATATCATCCATATTGTTTGGTCTCATGGACTGTTTGTTCAGTTAACAGATGGTTTTAGAATCTCAGGGCTAGGGGATGGAGAGATGGGCAGGTCTAGTCCCTGCCCCATACCTTAAGTTACAGGGTGTTTTCCCTCCAGGATGCTTGGAATAAATTTTCTCCACACACTGGCTTACAGTTTGGACTTTATTAGCTGCGTTTTTTTCCTTTAAGACCCATCTCTGAAGAGGGGGAGGAATGTAACAGGGACAGCATCAAGAAAAGGCGTGACCCGTTAAGGGTTAGCACCAGCATGAAAGGCACAGATGCATCTTTGGACAGAGGATTGCACCTCAAGCAGGCATCAAATAAGCTACAGGTGCTAAAGCGAAAAAGGACAGCACCAAAGTGGATTCAGCTGTGAAATCCTGGCTCACTCAGCATTTAACAGAGGAAACTGAGTTTACATGAATAACAGCTGAGTTTAAAAGAGGTTTGGACAAGTTTCTGGAAGATAGGTCCATTAACAGCTATTAGCCAGACAGGATCAGGGAACATGATGGGAACTGGTGGAAAACAACAGAGAATGGATACCCCATTGTGACCTGTTGGGTGCTTCTCCCAAGCCACCGTGATTGGCCACTGTCGGAGACAGGATGCTGGACTAGATGGACCATTCGTCTGACCCAGCATGACACTTCTTATGTTCTTTCTTAAGCCCTTGGTTCAGGGAGCTGTTGGCTAGTAAGGATACATTTCGGAGGAGTCTCCTGAAGAAAGGACACCCCAGAAACACAGGCCAAAAGGGAGCCTGAGAAGTGTCCTGAGAAAGACAGCTTTAGAAGCCACCATAAGAATTGAATATTCAGGTGAGAGCTACCTGGTATTTATGTTAAAGGACTCTCATATGCTTGGAGGTTTGGATTGTCTGTAGGGAAGATGAAGGACAGAAACAAGGCACCCGAAGTGCCTATGAACCAAAAGACTTTGCCAAGGCTTGGGGCTTTGTTTAAGTTTGCTCAAACGAGGTGCCATTATGTAGCAGGAGTGCCTGAGCTATATTCCCCAACAGACTGTTCTGGCCATCCTCCAGAAGGATTGGCAGACTGCCACTACACATAGATTTAAAAGAAATGATCTTTACTGAATCAAATGAATGTAACCATATGGGTATTCAGATAATTGAATAATAGCTGAAGCAAAGTACAGAATAGGTATACATGAAAGTAGACAGAAAATAAGGTCCAATAATGCATAAAATAACGAGCTTGGTCCCTGTGATTAGTTAAAGATCAAATAAGATATCACCTAAAATCCTAAACAGAAATGGGCTATGCTACAAAACTGCCTCAGAAGGATAATCAAACCTCTGAGGGATACACCAAATACACAACCCAAGTACTCAAATCAAGTTCTGAGTACTATGAACATAATCAGAACTTGGAATTTTTCCAAGTCCCTGGAAATTAGAACTCAGAATTCCAGATCAATGTGTTGTTGCTGTTAAATGCGAGATCAGTGACTAATAAGGCATCAAGTGTCTGGGAGGTAATCTTGGACCATGCCTCAGATCTCGTATGTATCACGGAAACCTGGCTGGATGAGTCGGGGCCCATTTTGGCTGACCTTGTTCCAGCCGGGTATTCCGTGCAGCATTGGCCGCACTCAGAGGGACGTGGGGTGGGGTGGGCAGTGTAGCCATGATTTTTAAGGAGGGTTAGACTGTGAGGAGGTATCTGGTGGAATCCATATGCAGAGTCTTCACCTTGTGTTTGATTTTGGCGGGTGACAGTTTGGGAGTGCTGCTTGTATACCGTGCCCCTACCTCTTCAGCAGTCTGTCTACATGCTTTAGTGGAGGTGGTGTTAGGGGTGGTGTTGTGGTCCCCAAAATCAGTAGTCTTGGGGGACTTCAGAATTCACGCCGACGCTGACCTTATGGGAGCGGAGCATGAGTTCATGGCCGCCATGGCAACAACGGACCTGTCCCAGAGAGTTATCGGCCCGACACATCAGGGGGGATGTACCTGTGGGTGCCACCTGACCTGGTGGACGTCAGATGAGGCAGGGCAGGTGGCACCCACAGGTGGCACCCACTTCTAGGACTGAGGTGTGGGGTGGAGAAGCACAAGGTGCAGTGCACACTTTTTGAACTTGGATCAGCAGGCAGAAGTGAGTCTGGTGGTGGGGATGTGGATGCTGCTGGTGGTGAGCAGCCCTCCACCCCCCACCCCCGCATTCTTGATCAGGCTTCTCCCCCTGGTCCCAGCACGGAGGAAGTTATCATGGGACAAGAGCAGATAGTTAGCAGCGTGGAGGGGGTGCTTGAGGATGAAACCATCACGCTGATAGTGGTTTAGGAGGACATTGGGCAGATCCCCCCAATAGGCAATACCCCAGCCAGCCATTTATTGTCTCGGTCTTTGTCTGGTAGAAACAGGGAAAGTGGCCCAGCTGGCATGGACCCCCAGGGTGGCAGGAGCAGACTGAGGAGCAGTCGCAGCAGTATAACTACTACAAGTAGCAGCAGTAGCAACAGTACTAGGCGGTTGTGCAGCCTGGCGATGGAGGATGTTGCAGGGAGTGAGGAGGATGAGACACCTGCTGTTCCTTCTCCTCCACTTGTCCCATTGGGTGGAACAGCAGCAGTCCCCAGTGTGGGCAGGGGCAAAAAGAAGAAAGTGGGAAAGCCCAGGACATCTCCTTGGTGGGTACATTTCACACATGGGGAAGATTTCTGTGTGGTGGTGTGCAACCATTGTGGGGTGCAGATAAGTCAGGGTCTGCAAATGGGGAACCTCTCAAATGTGGGCATGAAGTGGCACATGGAGAAGAAACACCATGCCCTGCTGCTTTGAGAGGAGGTAGGCCAAGTAGCGGTGGCATTCCTGAAGCTCCTATGGTTAAGGGCAGGCCAGAGGGACAGCAGAACCCCATCTCAACCCTCCTCCTCACGTGGGCAGTAGGTGCAGTGGCAGTTGATGATGGAGAAGCTGGGGTGGGGCATGATGTCGTAGGGATGGTATCAGGCAGTGGCAAAGCACATAATTCACCATATCAGTAAAATGATAGTGCTTGATTACCAGCCTTTCTTAGTGGTGGATAATGTTGGTTTTAGGAGGCTATTGGTGCTGACATTTCCCCAGTACCAGATCCCTTCCTGCACCACCACTAGCAGGTGGGTGGTGCCATCCCTGTACTGGACAGCCAGGCAGAAGATGAAGCAGCATCTGGTGAGGTCAGAGAGGTCTGCTGTGCAGTTTATAGCTGATATTTGGAGCAGCAGGGGTGCGCAGCATGCCTACCTCTCCCTTACTGTTCACTGGTGGGATTTGGGAGAGGCAGGAGCAGCAGTTGGCAGCCATCTGGGGGCAGGATACAGGTGGGCCCTGCTTCAGACTGAGGTCATGGACCAGAGCCACATGGCTGCAAACACTTTGCAGGTCCTAAATAGGATGGTGGAGAGGTGGCTAGGTGGAGAAAGAGGAGGCATCACCTCATGTGATGGATAATGGTCCAGGTCCCAATATAAATGGGAAGTGAGAGATGGCAAATTTGTGGGCATCTCATGTTTTGTACACACATTGTACCTGGTGGTGAGGGATGGTGAGGGGATCCCCACTCTTTCTCCTTCCTTTCCTTTGAGGCTCACTTCGTGCGCCTCTAATCCTCACCCATCATCTCCATGTTGCTGTCATCTATCACCCTCCTGGCTCTCTCTCTTCCTTTCTTTCTGAATTTGAGTCCTGGTTCACTTTCTTCCTCTCCGACGATACTCCCACTCTCATCCTCAGTGACTTCAACATTCACATTGATATCCCTTCCCAGCCCTGCATCTCTCATTGCCTCTCATTAGCCTCCTCTTTCACCCTCCATCTTTGGACCAATGTCCCCACCCACGCTAACGGCCATTCTCTTGACCTCCTCTTCTCTAGGAACTGCTCTGTCTCTGATCTCTCCTTCAGTCCTCATCCCATCTCTGACCAAATCCTTGCCTCTTTCAACATCTCCCACTGTCCCCCTCCTGGCTCTTCCCTGTCTTCCCCATCTCCATGCCCCTTCCATGACCTGCAGGCCATCAACCCCCTGGACTTTGCCTCCTCTCTCTCCCCCCTTCTCCCCTCAGTTTTCTCCTCCTCCCCTGACTCTGTCGTCTCAGCTTTCGATGCCTCTCTCCTCTGTCCTTGACTCCCTTGTTCCCCTCTCCTCCCGACCCACCCTGCCCACTCCTACAACCCCCGTCCTAGAGTCACCCCCAATATCCATCACCTTTGCTTCTGCACCCATGCTGCTGAACGCCTCGGGCACAATTCTCACTCTTATGCTGACTTCCTTAACTTCAAATTCTCTCTCTCCTCCCTTACTTGTGCTGTCTCCCTCGCTAGACAGCATTACTATGCCTCCCGCACTGAGTCCTGTTCTCGGGACCCTTGCTATTCTCCACATTTGACTCCCTCCTCAAGTACCCCTGTCCTCCTCCTCCCTCTTTCCTTTCTGCTCAGGATCTTGCTTCCTTCTTCACTTCCAAGATAGACAAGATCAGCCTCGACATCGCTTCCTGCTCTTCTCTTCCTACTCCCTCCCCCCCCTCCTTCTCTCCTGTCCTCCTTCCCCCCTTGAGGAAATATCCTCCCTGCACTTCTCCTCCAACCCTTCCACTTGCCCCCTTGGCCTCATCCCCTCCCATCTCCTGAACTCCATTGCTTCCACTGTTGACCCTTCCCTCTTGAACATAATCAACCTGTCAGTCTCTACTGGCTCCTTCTCCTCTGCCTTCAAGCAGGCCACGGTCTCTCCTATCCTCAAAAAATCCACTCGTTACCCTTCAGAGCCTCCTAGCTACTGTCCTGTCTCACTCCTTCCTTTTGCTTCCAAGCTTCTTGAATGTGTTGTCTACTCCCGTTGCCTCAACTTCCTCTCCGCCAACTCCTCCCTTGACCCCCTCCAATCCAACTTCTGCTCCCTTCATTGTACTGGAACTGCTTTCGCTAAGATTACCAACAATCTTCTTGTGGCTGAATCTAATCACCTCTATTCCATTCTTGTCCTCCTTGACCTCTCTGCTGCCTTCAATACTGCTGATCACTCATTCTTGCTGAACTCACTTCACACCCTTGGCTTCATCCTCGACTGGTCCTCTGACTGCTCCTTCAATGTGTGTCTTGCCACCTCCACCTCCTTGTCAAGGTTCAGCCTTGAACCCATGACCCTTGGGGTGCTGGAGTGCCTTTTAGTGCCCTGTGCCACCTAGTGGGGCTGTGAGTGTGTTGATTCTCCCTTGCTGTCTTTCCTTGTGTAGTTGCTCCTTGTGTGCTGCGCCCTTCCCCAGCTGTAACTGCTTGCCCTAGTCCTGCCTCCCAGCTTCCTGATTGCCCACAAGGAGTATGTAAGCCTTGGTGTGGCCACAGGAAGCTGATAGAACAACGTCTCTTGCCTCTCCTGCACTTCTTGTCTCTTGTGGCTAAGTATTATAGTTGTGGTATGCCAGGTGGGCTTTCCCCAGTTCCCCTGTGTGTATTGATTCCATTCTCTCCTACTCCCTTAAGTGTTTGGTGACTGTGAATGGTTGTGCCCCCTGCTTTGTGTGAACCCTCTGCTTGGTTGTTCCCCCACTTCATGTAAGACCCTTGCGTGTTGTTTCCCCCCGTTCCATGTGAGCCCCTTGCGTAGGGATGGGTGAACACGGTTCAAAAGTTCGGAGTTTGGGCCGAACTCGGCCTGTTCGGATGACTGAACCAAACTTCTGAACCGAATGCTCGAACTTCAAAACAGTTTGGAAATGTTTGGATGAGTTCAGGGGTGGGAAAAATGTGATTTTGGGTGGGAAAAATGTGACTGGAAGGGGGAGGCAGCTGGGGAGCAGACTTCCTGGCACCAGGTGGGTGGTTTCAGGGCCAAAAATACCTATACCAAAACAAATTCGGTTTCAATATCGATAGCATTTTTTGAATGTTCGGCCGAGTTCAGACAAAGCGAACTCCACTGAAGTGAACAGCCGAACCAAAACTCTGGTTTTGAACCGAACATCCGAACGGCATTCTTTTCGCCCATCCCTACCCTTGCGTAGTGTTTCCCCCACTCCTTGTGAGCCCTTTGTGTAGTGTTTCCCCCACTCCTTGTGAGCCCTTTGTGTAGTGTTTCCCCCACTCCTTGTGAGCCTCTTGCGTAGTGTTTTCCCCCACTCCTTGTGAGCCGCTTGCGTAGTGTTTCCCCCCGTTCCGTGTCAGCCCCTTGCGTAGTGTTTTCCCCCGTTCCGTGTCAGCCCCCTGTTCCCCTTGCTCATTGTTTCCCCCACTCCTTGCAAGTCCCATTATTATTGTTCCCCCCGCTCCGTGTGAGCCCCCTGCTCATGGTTTCCCCCACTCCTTGCAAGTCCCGTGATTATTGTTTCCCCCCACTCAGTGTGAGCCCCCTGTTCCCCTTACTCATTGTTTCCCTCACTCCTGGCAAGCCCCTTGATTATTGTTCCCCCTGATCCATGTGAGCCCCCTGCTCATTGTTTCCCCCACTCCTTGCAAGCACCGTGATTATTGTTCCCCCTGACCAGTGTGAGTCCCTGTTTAGTTGTTCCCCTACTCAGTGTGAGGCTCTTGCTTATTGTTTCACCTGCTCCGTATGAGAACCTGGTTTAGTGCCCCCCCCTTGCTCCGTATGAGCTCCATGTTTAGTTATTCCTGCTCGGTGTAAGCTGTACCTGCTAGAGCCTGTCTCAGTGGGATCTCCCTATTTTGAGCCTGAGTCCTGGAGTTTGGATAAAAGACTGCAAACTTTTGAACCTTTTCCAATCATCTGGGATGCCCACCGCCAGATGAAGGCCTATTTGGGAAAAATAAAAGGAAACCCCTTAGAGGTGACCTTAGCCACTTCCCTCAAGCCAAAATGTCAGAATATGGACAGTCGGCCCACTCCGCTTCCTCCCCAGCCATTGGACTTCAGTCAATGGTCAAATGTGGAGGATGGAGAAGAATGGGAGGAGTGGAGTGAGGAAGAAGAGAACCATCATACTAGTGAGGAAATTCCAGTCCCTTCTCATGTAAACTTGGTGCCCTCCTTTCTTCTGGCAAGGGAAGAAAATGCACCTTCAACCGCATTTATTGGCACCACCGTGCAGGGTGTAGCCATAAGAAGTAACACATCTCCTTTGTCTTACCCTTCGAAACAGGGGTTGGTTATGAAGAACCTAGCACCGTCCTTTCCCCCTGAAAATTCATCATCTCAAGATTTATTACAAGGGGAAGAAAAGGGTTCAAAAACCTCAAGGAAACAAGCAGAATTCCAATACCTAAAAAGTCAGTTAAAGGTCAAAGGGGAAGAGAACCTAACCTTAAGTAGAAGAACGGCCTTCTGGAACAAGAAGCAGTGCACCTCCTAACAGAAATTATAAGGTTCCATTCCCTGTATGACGAAGAAAGGTGCCTTCGACAAGTTGCGGTGGAGGAGTGCGCACACTTACAAGCAGCCCTTCACCAGAAGGCACTCGAGTATCAACAGGTCCAAACAAAGCTATATGCAGGGAAACCTCACTGCAGAAGCTCCAAAAGGAAGTAGGTGAGAAGAAAGATGGTTTTCCACCAACATCTACCACCCTAGGGGAAACCCTGGTCCCTCTCTTCCCAGGGATTACCTCACCCAAGACCAGTATTCAATCAGCAATGCCAGCCCGTGATCTGCATATTGTAGCCCAGCGCAAGCTGCCTGAACCTATTGCGCAACCGGAGTCCACTGCCCAGCCGTAGCCAGCAGCCCCCCAGATGGAACTTGATCTGCTGTTCACCCGAGCCTTGAGTCCATTGTCCAGTTGTCATCAGCAGCCCCCCAGCCGGAACCTGAGTCTGCTGTTCAACAAGGCCCTGAGGCCACTGTCCGGCCATTGCCAACATCCCCCCAGTCAAGGTTGGAGTCTGCCGTCGCACCAGGGCTCAAGCCTGCTGTCCAGCCATCACCAGAGGCCCCCCCAGTCAGGGGTTGAGATTGCTGCCCAGCCGTCGCCAGAAGCCCCTCTAATGGGGTCTGAACCCACCATCCAGCCAAAGACTGCATCTGTGGCCCAACCAGTGCCGGCAGCTCCTCCGTCAGAGACTGGGCCTGTTAGCAGACCTCGACCGGCAGCTCTCCTTCTTTCACTTGCTCCCCAGCAGCATTTGCCGTCTGCATCCCAGTGTCCAGCCACCACTCGACACCTGCCAACCGTCCCCCAGTCCACTCCCCAGCTCTGAAGGACAATGCCCGAGTCCACTAGACAAAGGCTGCTAGCCGATTTTGAGACCCAACGCTGGTGTACTGTCCCAGAGTGTGTTGTTTCTCCCTTGCTGTCTTTCCTTGTGTAGATGCTCCTTGTGTGCTGCGCCCTTCCCCAGCTGTAACTTCTTGCCCTAGTCCTGCCTCCCAGTTTCCTGATTGGCCACAAGGAGTATGTAAGCCTTGGTGTGGCCACAGGAAGCTGGTGGAGCAAACTCTCTTGCCTCCCCTGCACTTCTTGTCTCTTGTGGCTAAGTATTGTAGTTGTGGTATGCCAGTTGGGCTTTCCCCAGTTCCCCTGTGTGTATTGATTCCATTCTCTCCCCCTCCCTTAAGTGTTGGGTGACTGTGAATGGTTGTGCCCCCTGCTTTGTGTGAACCCTCTGCTTGGTTGTTCCCCCGATTCATGTGAGTCTCTTGCATGTTGTTTCCCCCAGTTCCATGTGAGCCACTTGCGTGGTGTTTGCCCCATTCCATGTGAGCCCCTTGTGTATAGTTTCCCTTCATTCCATGTGAACCCCTTGCGTAGTGTTTCCCCCACTTCTTGTAAGCCCCTTTTGTATTGTTTTCCTCCATTCCTGGCAAGCCCAGTCATTATTGTTCCCCCTGCTCCGTGTGAGTCCCTGTTTAGTTGTTCCCCCACTCAGGGTGAGCCTCTTGCTTATTGTTTCCCCCTCTCCGTGTGAGCTCCTGGTTTAATGTAATCCTGCATAAGCTCCTAGTCTTCACCTATAAAGCTCTTCACAACTTTGGTCCCCCCTACCTCTCTGAGCTAATTTCCCTTAGTACTCCAGTCCATGAACTCCATTCCTCCTCTATCCCCTCTCTCACCCTCCAATGCCTCCCCTGCTCCCCTGCCCACCTTTGTCCCTTCTCCCTAGCTGCCACCACATGCCTGGAACTCCCTCCCTACCCACATCCACCTCACCCCCTCCCTTCGTACCTTCATATCCCTCCTCAAGACTCACCTCTTCCGCTCTGCCCTCCCTGACTCCCAAATCCTCTCTCCTAACTCCTGCTGATACCTACCATCCAGTACAATCTGTTACCTGAGGTCTGTGTACACATATCCTCACCACATAGACCAGTCAGCCATCATTCTCAGTGTAATCGAGCCAAGCACGTGCACCTGAGACCTCACATCTTTGTGAACGTTACACCCCTTATCTCTCCCTCTGTTCCCCTTCCTTCATCTCCTCCCCCCACCCCCCTCTGTCTCTCAGATTTTAAGCCCTACAGCAGATACCGTGTCTATTCCATTACTTTGTAAAGTGCCAGGTACATTGCTAGAGCTATATAAATACTTGCTATTAATAAATAAATAATAGTAATAATTAATAATCATCTGGGCCTTGGAGAGGAGCAGCCAAGTGTCCCCCTTTGTGAGCTGGTAGAGTTAGGCAGGACGATTGTGGGGCACTTCAACCAGTGTGTCAGGGGCAGGCAGATCATGTGGGAGAAGCAGGCAGAGCTGGGTGTAGTGGAGCACTGCCGCACCAGGATGTGTCCACCTGGCAGAACTCCACCTATCTGATGTTGGAGCATCTGGTGGAGCAGCAGCACATTTCCACAGCCAGGGAATATGCCCTCACTGGTTGCAGGGTAAATTTGCCAAATTTTTTGCATCTAGGCTTAAAACAAAATTTTGGTGTTGGAATCAGGCACCTCCTGTCTTTATCGTGCATTTCTATTTCTTTCCACGTAGTATTAACCAGCCTTGGTATACACTACTCTCTCTTCCAGCTGATTTCATTTCTCCAAATAGAGTTACTGAGGGAGTTCCTGCAGAGGTGTTCCTGATCTCTAATGAAGCAACAGGACACGTGCTATGTACCATGGTGGGTAAATTGATATATATCTCCCTATAACTGCACCAAAGACTGCACCAAGCTAGTCAACAAAACACATCCTTATCAAGATCAAATGAAGACAATGAAACAGTGAATGATCTGATCAGCTGCCACAGAACAGGATCAATTCAAATAGCAGCTGTGAAAATTTGAGTGCGGGGTGACCAATTCCAGAGTTCTAATTGCTCCTAAAGAGAGCTTCATGCAATTTTGAATATACTGACCCTCCATCCCATTGAGGCCTATGAGGCAACAGGGACAGTACCAACTTGTCAATTGCTGGTACCGGATTAATGTCAGAACCTTGCCCAATGCAGTGTTCAGCAGTGTTTGGGACACCATCCACAGCACATAACCCCCCTAGACAGAGCAGATGGTCTCTTTGACTATGAATTGTTCTCTAATCTGTTCATTGTGATCATTAATTAATTGATTTATATGGAGTTGAAGGAACCAGAAAAATGAACCTGGGAACCTGGAACAAATATCTAAAACAAAGCAGGGCTCAATCACTCTTTTCATCAACTTTGTAAGACTTGAATCGAAGTCAGTGAAAATCACTGAATGTAATATTCATTATAGATATTTAATTCAGCTCTGCCTAGGACCTACTTGATTACTGATCTCTCTCTGCTGAAATTGCCAAAGTTAGGGGGAAATAATGCAAATGTATTGGATTACTTGATGTGAAGTGACCCATGTCATGTCCACTGAGAAATGGACTGAGACTGTATACACATTTTACATAGATCTTTAATTCATCCCTAGATACTAGCAGCAGTTGTTAGCTACAAAACTGGTCTGCCTTGAACTGATTACCTACCGGCAGAAGTCTTTCAGACCTGACTCCTTTAAATGAGGGTATATATGTTCTCTTAGTTCAGGGAAAAGAAGAAGAAATTTTCTTGTAAAATCTGCAATCAGGAGGCAGATAGATACTTCAAAGTCTTTCCACATTTGTAACTAAACATAGAATGTATGCCAGCCTTAATGTGCCTCGTTCAATGTAACTTTTATTACGGTTCCACATATGCACTGCTTGAAGCATTGTACAGAAGGAGCTATTCAGTTTCTGAAATAGCTGGAATGTAGAGGATGCAATCAAAGGCTCAGTGCAGAGGAGCTGTTCAGGTGCTGAATTTAATGTGGTCCTAATGTACATGGACAGCTGTTTGCATGGGAGGAGTGACAAAGACTATGAAAAGCAGAAGCTACATCAATTGAAATGACAGATGGAATGTTCTGGTGTACAATGAATACAATGACACTTTGCCACCATATGGAATGGATTAATCGCTATTCAGTTCTTCAGCCCTTCCACCGTGCTACACAAACTAAGCTCTAACACCCATTCAAAGTAGACAGCATTAACATTCTGTATATGTTAGTCAAGAACCTGTATTATAGGGATTATTCACACAGGCATTTTTTCCCATGGGTGGCCACTTTCTAATTCTCTTTAACATAATATGAACACAAAGGCTAAACTAAGAATAAATGACTATTACTACTGCTCCCAGCAAAATGGATTATACTTAGAAGGGATAGTCCTACTCCATGGATCATGCTCATATGTACTGTTGAAGGAAATTCCTCCATGCAGTCCTGTTGTCCCAGCACTTTCCATCTTTTCTCCTTTATATGTCTCTCACACAGTGTCTCTGCCTAAGTGGAGGGAGGTCAGGAGGTCAGGGAAGGGGAGAAACTATTTGGTTTCCCTGCTCATAAGAACACTCAAGTCAAAACCCTAGATCAGAAACCCAGGGTCACTCTATTTTCCCCATTGACAACAATGGGGGGAAAAAAGTGAACATAGGCCCCTGCCTAGATCTGGCATTTCATTCGCTGGGAGGTCTTTTTTTACAGAATGTGATCCTTAGAGAAATCTTAAAGAATACCTTATTCTGTCTTCATTCCATCTTTAATAATATTTCAGACTTGCACAAATATTGTTATAGACTCAAACTTTTCAAACTAAATAATTTGCTCGTCAAGCAAACACACCATCTCACATTTGACTCGCCAAGTAGAGTCCTCAAAATAAGATCACTGAGCACTCTACTTAGCATTCAAACTACTCTGCCTACCATCCCAATGCAGACATGGAGATTCAGTGGAACATGTATACTTGCCCTCGTTATCTAAGTTATAGGTCCTACCATCTAGATACACACTAGGGTTGTGCACCAGAGACCCATTCATCTTTTTGTTTTTTGTTTTCATTATTAAAATGTTATTTTTTCTGGTTTTTGTTATTGAGGATTTTAATTTTTGTAATTAAGTTTTGATTTCATTATCCATTGGTTTCAAAGGGAAATGTATTTCCAGCTTTAACTTCTTCATTAGTCACCCATTTGCATGTAATTTGGACCGAGTATATCCCTAACCACAGTAATCATCTCTGCTATTTTTCATAATGCTTTGCTGAGACTGGAGAATTTGCCACCTGGGGCTACCCTGCCCACAGGAGGCTTCTTCAGCAGGCGTTAAGAACTGCCAGACCACGTTGCAGGTGCTTGCCAAAGGCAGCTTCCAAAGACAAGTTGCCATTTGGCAGCCATTCTGCAGTGGGAGGCGGGACTGGGCCTGTCCTTGAACTGTGTGGTTTTGTTATTTTGGTGGTTTCTTTTTTTTTTTTAAGTGTTAAGAACATAAGAACATAAGAAGTGCCATACTGGGTCAGACCAATGGTACATCTATCCCAGCATCCTGTCTCTGATGGTGGCTTGGGAGAAGCACCCAACAGGTCACAATGGGGGATCCATTCCCTGTTGTTTTCCCCCAATTCCCATCATGTTCCCTGATCCTGTCTTGCTAATAACTGTTAATGGACCTATCTTCCAGAAATTGATCCAAACCTCTTTGAAACTTAGCTATAGTCCTGGCCCTTATCACAGCCTCTGGCAGTAGATTCGACAACTTTGGGTTGTGGGGTGTGAGAGGGGAATGTTGAGTCAGGGGGAAAGGAAGTGCCATGCCCCCCCATAAGGGGGGTATAGGCGCAGGGAAGTGGGTGAAAGGGAGTGCCATAGTCCCCCTGTGAGATGGGGGGAGGGGTACAGGCACAGGGGGAAAGGATGGGAAGGGAGGAAGGTGGGGGGAGGGGGAAGTCTCTTTCTCTAATTTTTAAAATATGCTGCCAAGAGGTTGGGGACAGGCAGAGGGCAGTGGTTTAACAGCCTTTGGGTTGAATAATGTGTGGGGTGGGGGTGGGGGCACAGTGATTGAGGTTGTGTTGGGTGGAGAGGATTATGATCCCATGGGGGGCATGTCATCTCAAGAGGAGGGGAAGATACTTAGTGTCCGTCCCCCTCCCAGCCCCCTGGAAGAGTGAGGAGGGGGTTGAGGTTATGAGGACCTTGGCCATTGGATTGGTGCTGTTGAACACGAGGTCAGTGGTTGTGAATAAATCATCTACCATCTGGGAGTCTATCCTGGATTGGGTGCTAACCTCACATGCACTACTGAGACCATGATGGACAATGAGTCAGGACTGGTTTTGGCTGACCTTGTTCCAGTTGGGTATGCAGCACCAATACAGACCTGAGGGATGGGGGTGGTGTAGCCATTCTTTTTAGGAACACATTGCTGGTCAGGAGGTATCAGTGCAGCCTATGGCTGGGGTTGAGGGCCTCCACCTTGTGTTTGATTTGGCTGGGGACAGATGGGTGCTGCTGGTATACTGTGTGCCCTAATGTACAGCAGCCTCCTTGACTGCTGTAGCTGAGCTGGTGTTGGGGGTGGTCTTGAGGTCCTGGAGACTTATTGTTTTCGGGGACTTAAACATCCACGCCGACGCCAGTCTTTATAGGGTGGAGCAGGAGTTCATGGCCTCCATGGCAACCATGGGCCTGTCCCAGGTTGTATATGGCCCAACACATCAGAGGGGCCATACTCTGGACTTGGTATTTTGCAATGGCCTTGAGGCAGAGGGTCCTATGGTTGGGGGTGTAGATAGCTCACCCTTATCATGGGCATACCATTACCTCCTGAAGGCGTGTGTCCTGGTGCATTTTTCCCCCCAGCGGGGTGTGGGGCTTATTAGATTGGTCCACCTTCAGAGACTTATGGAACCATCTAGGTTCCGGAATGCTCTGGGGGATTTACCCTCTGACCTTGATGACTGCTCGATCGATGACCTCATCACGTTATGAAATACTCTGTTGACAGAGGCCATTGTTACAGTGGCTCCCAGATGTCTGCTCACTGAATTGCAGTAGTGCAGGTACCTGTGTTTTACAGAGAACCTGGCATGCCTTAAGTGTGTGGGTAGGCAGTTAGAGCATCGGTGGTTTTGGACTCGAACTGAAGATGTCTGATTGCAGCATAGAGCATATTTAAGGGATTATGCCATGACTGTGCAGGTAGCAAAGAAGAGTTTCTTTGATGCCATCATAGCATCCAGAAATCTTGTCCAGTGGAGCTTTTCTGGGTGGTCAAAGACTTGGTCTATCGGGCTTGTCTCCACCTGCAACTGTAGTGCCTGCTGTGACATGTTTATTGAGTATTTTTCAGATAAAATTGCTTGCATTCATCACAACTTTGATGTCACCTTCTCAGAGACAGGCAGAGTCAGAGGTTATGGAAGTCCTGGATTGTCTGATTTCATGGGATCAGTCTTGATTGTTGTCACCTGCTGATACGGGGGATGTACTTGGGACTGTTAGACTACTTATGAATTAGATACATGCATGTTATGACTGATGAAAACCAGCTGGGAGACATTGGGGCCATTGCTGGCTGAGGTAATCAACATCTCCTTGCAGGAAGGCAGGTTGCCAGACTGCCTCGAGGCTTTGGTTTGGCCTTTGCTCAAGAAACCTTCACTTGACATTGATTCCCCTTCCAGCTAGCAACCTGTTTCTAACCTTCCCTTTTTAGGGAAGGTTATTGAGCAGGTGGTGGCTCAGCAACTCTGGACCCATCTGGATAGCATTGGTTTTCTAGACCTGTTGCAGTCTGGCTCTTGCCCAGGTTATGGCACTGAGACTTCACATGTGGCTTTGGTCGATGATTTACACCTAGAATTGGGCAGGGGAAACTCGACCCCGATGATTCTGTTCTATCTTTCAGTGGTGTTTGATACCATTGACCATGAGATGTTGGTGACCTGTCTGCGAGATCTGGTTAAGGTGAACAGAACGGTTCTTAAATTGTTCCAGTCTTTCCTATCTGAGACATCCCAGCAGCAGATGGTGCTGGTGGACTGTTTATCACCTCCCTGGGGCCTCCCACATGAAGTGCTGAAGGTTCTATTCTGTCTCCCCTCCTATTCGACATGTATGTGCAGCCACTGCATGATATTATGAGGGCGGTTTGGGTGTGGTGCCATCAATATGCTGATGATACCCAGATCTACCTCTGATTTTTTTTCATCTGACCCAGGCCCAGCAGTATTGGTGGTTTCCCGATGTCTGGAAGCTGTGGGGGACTGGATGAGGATTAGTCGATTGAAGCTGAATCCCCCAAAGATGGAGATGATGCTGGTTGGTGGGGGTGGTGAGCTATGGGAGGAGGGACACCCATCATAAATGGTGTTTGTCCTCCTCTGGTTTCTCAGGTCCAGAGCTAGGAATGCTCCTATATCTGCAGTTGTGCTTGGATGCCCAGGTAGCGGCTGTGACTGGGAGTGCCTTCCACTTATTACATCTGATTAGAAGTCTCAAGCCCTAAATTTATAACTCTGACCTTGCCACCATCATTCATGCTTTCATTATCTCAAGACATTACTGTAATGTCTGATCTATGTGGGGCTGCCCATGGTGACAGTCTGGAGGTGGCAGCTAGTGCAGAATGCAGCAGACTGTCTCCTTATGGGGACTGGTCAGCGTGAGCATATAATTCCAGTTCTGTGTGGTGGCTGCTAGGGATGGGCGAACGTGGCTCGGAAGTCCAGAGTTTGGGCTGAACTCGACCGGTTAGGTCAACTGAACCAAACTTCCAAACCGAACTCAATTTTCGAACCGAACCGAATTTCCGAACTCGGTTCTGTTCGCCCATCCCTATAAGATAATATTCCATTTAGTTCAATGGGGTTTGAATTTCTTAACTCTGTTCAGCAGTTCAGAGTTCAGAACGAACTTGAATAGTTCGGTCAACCGAACCGAACTTCCGAACCGAATTCTATTTTCGAACTGAGCCGAATTTCCAAACTCAGTTCTGTTCGCCCATCCCTATTGGCTGCCAATAGTCTTCCAGGCCTGATTCAAGGTGTTGGTTATAACCCTTAAAGCCCTATGTTCTGGGTCCGACTTATCTGAGGGACTACTTCATTCCCTGGGCCCTAACCTGGCCTTTGTAGTCTGCTGGGAGTGCTCTTCTTGAGTCCTGCACTGTTGGTGGATGGCCACAATGAGGAGAGTGTTCTCGATGGCTATGCCGCTGCTGTGGAACTCCCTTCCAGAGGAGACCCACCTCTACTAAGATCTGCTCACCTTCCAGATGCTATGTAAAACCTTATTGTTCCACCAGGTGTTTGGAAGAGATGGGTAGGGTGGTGACTGTCTGTGGGGGTGTGGGTTGGGGAGATTTGGGTTATTTTAATTATCTTTTATTGTAATATTGTCTGGTGTTTTTATGATCTGAAGCTGTTAGCCACCCTGTGCTGCTTGAGGCAGGAGGGGTGGGATATTAAGAATGTTAAACAAAACAAACAAACAAACAAACAAATTAAATAAAAGGTTCTGATTTTATAAGCAATTTAATTTAATGGTTTTACACAAACATTTCCAGCTCTAACAATTTCACTTTCCATCCAATTTGGATGAGTTCTGGACTCCTTGTGCCCTGCATTCAGTGGACCATCCATGCCAAATTTCAGAAAGATTGAATAAAGGGTCCTGATTTTATAGGCAGTTAAATCATTTCATGGTGTGCACAGACAATTTCACTGTAACATCTTTGTTTTCCATTCAATATGGATGAAATTTGGAGTTTGTTACACTAACAAAAGTGAAAATCCCTGCCAAATTTTGAAAATATTGAATGAAGGGTCCCAATATTATAAGCAAACCACTTTTGTGATTTTACAGAAGTTTCAAATTTCCTTAAATCAATTGCAGGTGTTGCCTCTGTTTATATTATAAAGGTTTTATTCGAGGAAGATCTATAGAGAGGTTGAATAAAACAGGAGGAGTTGAGCGGAGCAAAGGAGGGTCATTTGCCAGAGGCCCTGGCATAGGCTTCAGTCATTGACACCTTAAAGTCTGTGGGAACATACTTGAGGGAGAATAGGTTCAGAGTTGTGCTTTTATGAGCACTTGCAGTGAGGGTGGAGAGTGCATATACTATGGATTCTCTGGTATTTTTCTCGCTAAAATAGGGAGTCTCCAGCCCTATACTAGGGAAACTGAAAACACATTTCTTCTAGACTATTTTGGCTTTATAAGCCAGTTAAAAGCAATATTGTTCTATCATTGCACAAGTGATATACGATAGCCTATTAAGTAGGTAATATATGTTCCAAATGCTTGATTTGCATAGACACTATTGATGGAAAGCCCTTTACTCAAACCTCAAATTATACATTTACAAGGACAAGTTTTTACACCTTATCTAGAATGGCATTTACAATAACCCAGACAACATTTTAAAAATTATTATTATTATTAAATAATTAAGTAATTATCATTAGCCCTACTTCATACATACATCTTCTTATATCTTTTATTTTTGCCCATGTTAGAAACTTTAAATATTCCATGGAGTTTACTTACTTGGCAATTTATAAACCAAAATGTGATGGACTTAATAGTGATGGGCACCAATAAATAATCCTAAGAGCATTATTTCTGATAGCTGTAACAGTAGTCATTGAGGTTGTCAGAAGCTACTGATCATTGCCACTCAGTTGCAGTGTTTGGCATCAGAGCTCTAAGCTGACTAGGTCAGGTCACTAGTAATAAAGAGTATTATTAAACGTGATGGCACACCGCACCATCATGCTTTGATCTTGCCCGGGGTGGGACCCTCATTCCTGGCAGGATCTGACCCGGCCACCAAACAGATATGTCAGGCCCTGGGCCAGGGAGGGGGCAGAGAGAGGGTAGAGTGATGTGTGGATGTCGGCCTGCACAGCCCTGTCCCCCATGGTATTGAGTCCGCCCTCCCTGATGGGGCCTTGGATTGAGATTAGGGAGAATGGGACATCAAACATGATGTCCCCCTCTATCCCTAGAGGGGGCCATCTGTAGATTGTTTCCTCGGGCTGCGACAGCGCTTAGCCTGGGCTGCGACTCAGTGATGGACCTGAGTTACAGCCTGGGCTTAAAAACTGTCATGGCCTGGGGAAACACTGGATCCGGCCCGGGGTAACATCTGGTGGGTCGGTTAAGATATGATCGCACCATGGATGGCCATGCAGGTCAAAGCGTGCCCACCTGTGGCACCATCACATCTGAAAATACCATGAAATAAAGTGTAACTCCTTGTCAGAATTCAGAATGTGTCAGATTCTTATTATAGGGAAAGGTGGGGATGGGGGTGGGGTGGGGCGTTAAATGAACAACCCAAATGGCTGGCATTGTGGTGTAAATAGCTGTGACCCTATCACCTTGCTGGGAGGGTGACAGGTAAATATTAACTTTGCTTGTATATATGTGTAAGCTATCCTACTCTTTGGCTGTGGATACTGTTGCTGATATTCTAGAGAGAGTGTGATTGCCACATTGGAACCAAATGTCAACTGGAGTCAAAGCAGTTCAGATTATATCTTTTATTGGGCCAACTACAGTTGATGAGAGCATGTAAGTTTTGGGGTTAGCTTAAAAAGAAACTTGAATGCTGTTCAAAGCAGTATATTTTCTGGCATTGAGAAGTTATATGCCCAATTATGTGGACAACCATTGCATATTTTCCCATGCAGGGTACAAGAAATGAACCTTCTAACTTCTCAGTATGCAGCAGACGTGAGCTCTAGCTGTTCATATAATTTGTTTCAAACATCTCATGTGTGTCAAGCTTAGACGTATTATAATAAATGAAAAGTGAGTATTTTTTGCTACATTTGCATTTCGTTCCTCATTGCTATACATGACAGCTTCACTCATCAAAATGACTCCAAGTGTTAATGAGCCTAAAAAAAATATTAATGTCTTTCAATCAATCATTTAATTCTGTAAACAGGAAAGAAGCCCAAGCATTCTTTTAAAGCACAGCATTTTAGAACTGGCAGATATTGCTTTGTTTCTTAGTAAAAGAAGAAAGCATGCTTCAAGCTTATTTATTTATTTATTTTTAAATTATTGCTTTATTATATTATCAAAACATACATAAAATGACCACCTGCAACTGCTTACATCATCACATTGCACGTTACACTGGTGGTCATAACTTAGTCTTGTACATTTAAACAATTGAACCAAAACCATAACTAGAGAGAGAGTAAGACCCAGCGTCCAAAGTTCATTATCTCATATATCCAGTGGGACTTGTAATATCTTGAGAAGCAGCTAAAGATCCTTTTTCAATAATTTCTTTCCTTCCAGAGCAGCTATCACTGGATTCCAAATCGCCTCAAACATGTGACTCGAGTCGTGAAGTTCAGCGTGAAGCTTTTCCATCGTATACATGAACCATATTTTATTTTTAAATTCTTTCATGGAAAAATCATTCACCCCTTTCCAGTGTTTAGCTATGATCATTATTGCAGCCATGCAGATAATCTTACAAGAGTTTTGACAGGATAACATATTTTTTGTTTTCGGGTACAGGCCTATTAAAGCGATTTCCATCCTGCACGGGACAACCTCCCCTGCTATTTTATTCATTAATTTCCATATCTTGCTCCAAAATATTCTTACAATCGGACAGCCCCACCAACAATGTACGTAAGTACCAATATTACCACAACCCCTCCAGCATAACCCTCTTCCTGAACCATCAGCAAACCTCATTCATTCGGGGATCAGATAAAACCTAATTGTTAATTTTATCTGCACTTCTCGGATTTCTAAAGAATTCATGCAATAATTCATGTGGTGCCAAATCTTTTTTTCCTCCTCCTCACCTATGTGGGACTTTACATCCCTTCTCCATGCTGCTATATAACTTAAGGGAGATTTGTAATTTATTTCCTTTAACGCTTTATATATCTTCCCCGGTCTACCCGCAGCCTTACTCCTTTCAAATAATATCATTTCTAATTTGTATGGTTCTCTATTAAACTTTTCCCTAAACTGATTCTTGTTTGCCAGATCTTTTAGTTGCAGGTACTGAAAAATGTTCACCTTTCCTGTAAGATAGTTTCTAACTTGTCTGGGGGAAGAAATTTCCCTCCTGTAAAGAGTTGGCCCATCCTAAATAACCCTTTGACTCTCAGCGACTCCCTGAGCAGTGGAGCAATTTCCCCATTTCTGGCCATCAGCAAATCAATGGGAGTAAAGGGGGAGAAATCTCCCACCTTTCCCATTTTTTTCCTTATATTATACCAGAACCTACACAATGTGCCAGCAAAAGGATGTTCCTTTTTAATGGAAGAGGGAAGTCTCCCTTGATCCTCTATTACTTCCTTTAAACTCTTTAGCTGCATGAGTTCCTTTTCCAGTTCCACCCATTCCGGAACATTATCTCCTTGATACCAGTGATGCAGTCCGAGCAGGATTGATGCCTGATAGTAGAGTTTTATATTTGGGAGATTTATGCCCCCATTTTCCCTGACTTGCATTAAGGTGTACTTTCTAATTCTTGGTTTTTTACCATGCCACACAATATCTTTTAATAAATCCTCATTTAGCTTAAAGAAAGACTCGGGTATAGCAATTGGTAATGCCAGCTTCAAGCTTATTTATATTTTTTACTGTTCCAGAAATTGTTCAGTTATTGATTGCATAACCTGTCTTGAAAAATGTCATATACTTATGTTTATAAAGGTAAATCTCTGCAGGGTCAGGTTCTTAGATAGGAAATAGATTTGCAATATAATTCTCATTGCAGAGCTGGTCTATTCTTACCAAATACATAATAATAATAATATTTATTTGTGGCCAAAGCCAAATCAAACAGATAAACAGACAAAACATACAAACAAGACATCTCCCAGGAGAGGGGAGTACAGTAAACCTCATGCCTCCCCTGCACCCCCTGGGAAACCCAGAAGATCACACAATAATTACAAACAGAAATATATCAACATGCCACAATCCCTCACTCTTAATCAATAGGTTGCCTGAACTTTAAGAACAATGTGCGGAGACTCAAAGCTGCCATAAGAAACTGGGTGACAGCACTAATAATTTGAGGGTCCTCATCCCCCAGCGCCAGATGAAGAAGATTCTGTTCATTTCTACCCGGATATCTCTGGAGAAAAGTAGAGAGAGACTTGGCGTGAATGCAGTCATATAGATGACAATTAAATAGTACGTGCTGAACCGTCTCAACACTTTGTACATCAAAGGGGCACAGCCGCTCGTCAAAAGCTAATGCCCTCATTCACCCCTCCAGTAAGGCTGTTGGCAAGGCATTCAGCCTTGCACATAAAAACAAATATATCCCCCGTGACACTATGGCTGAAGATAAATAACCAGCCATGGTCGGAGATGGTCTAATAAAACAAAGATACTCTGCCACGTGTGGCGTAGCTCTAATCCTTGCTATCTCCTCCTGAGAATCCTGATCATATAACCTGCGGATAATCTCGGTCGTCATTTCCCTCAGATCTTTGCCAGCCCAATAATCTAGATGGAAACCTAACTTGCTGAGGAATAACTCCACTACTCGCTGCCAAGGACTCTTAAAGGTATCCTCCCTCCAATACCTTATCAACCCCCGGTCCTGAGTTGTATATAACCTGGCCCAACATTTCAAGACTAGGGCCCAGGCCTCCACGGACCATCTACACTGACCCAACTCAGCCCTAATGACCGCAAAAGGGGTACCCGATGGAATCTTCAAAAGATACTGGAAGAAATGCGCCTGGAGGCTATTAAGTTTCCCTTCCAGGGCGGTGGCATAGGGCAACCAAACTTCGGTCCCATATAAAAGTTGGGCTTGAACCTTGGTGTGTAGAACCTTGGCAGCAGGAGCTATTGCCCTTTTCCCCGTCCCAGAAAACAACCTGGCAAGAGAGAAAGAAGTTCCTTTTGCAAGAGATACAGCATTTTCCACATGCCCCCTCCAGGTCCCTGTTGAGTGAAAAAGCAATCCCAAGTAACGGAATGACTTCCCTTGAGAAATAACTTGTTTTCCCACCCTCCACTGGGTCACCTGACAAGAGCTAGAAAATATCAGAATGTGGGATTTTCCATAATTTATCTTGAGCTCACTCTGAAAACAAAAATTAGAAAAGCAGTCAAGTTGCCACCTTAACCCCAGCTGTTTGAGACAGGATAGCAATATCGTCGGCATAAAATAATGTGCCAACGGAATGCTCAGCCAATTTGGGGTGGGGGGTGAAAAGAAGGAGAAGCTAACAACGGCACTACCCCATTAATAAAAAGGTTGAAAAGGAGGGGTGCAAGCACACAACCCTGCCTTATACCTGAACGAGGGGAAATGTCCTCCGTAAGATGACCCGCGGCATCAGTCTTGACAACCAAGGTGGTATTGGTATGGAGAAAGCGAAGTAGGGAAAGTAAACGTTGGTCTATACCCATAGAATTCAGCCTCTCCCACAGAAGAGACCTATTTACTCGGTCAAATGCCGCAGAAAGGTCTAGAAATGCGACATAAAGCCTGCCATTTCTTGCCCTATATTTTTCAATGAGGTGCTGGAGAAAGACAGTGTTCCATAGTGGAGCATCCCCGTTGGAACCCCGCTTGTTCTGGGAATAGGATTCTATTGTGGGTTACCCAGGCACTCAGCTTGAAGAGCAACCACTTGCCATAAATCTTTGAGATGGTACACAACAGGCTTATGGGCCTGTAGTTAGCCGGAGAGGCCCGATCTCCCCTTTTAAACATGGGCACAACCACAGCCTTACTCCAAATTGCAGGAATGTGGTCAGTATTATTAATACTCATAAATAGAGAGGCCAATCTGGGGGCCCACCAGTCCAGAGAGGACTTAATCAGATGAATGGAGACCAAATCCGGTCCCGAGGCCTTACCATTCTTAAATCTGCTCACAATCTCTGCAACTTTGGGGACTGAAACAGAAGGCCAAGGCGGGGCTAAGATCTCATCCCCAAGCAAAAGCATCGGTTCAGAGGCATATTGCATTCCTGCAAAAAGGCCTCAAAAGTGGGAAACCCAGAGCTCATCGGGGACCATAAGAGGCAAATGGTCTACCCTAGACTTACCCTGCCTATTTACTTGGTTCCAAAACATCCTAGTATCCTTATCAGCGGCTGCAGCCACTACTTTTCCCCAATAATCATCCCCAAAAGAAGCCTTCTTCAGCTTGAGGGTCTCCTTATACTTCTTCCTAGCCATAAAATATTGGGGAGGAGGAACTCCAAGCCCTGCCCCCTTATACTCCCAGTAGCTCTGTACTAACTGACTCCTAAGAGCCTTACACTCCTGGTCGTACCAGGGTTTGGAGTGGGAGTAGGAGGAAATGGACCTACCCAGGCTAGCCCTATACGAGCGCAAAAGATCGTATAAGTCCTCCATCAGCAAAGAAAATTGTTCAACAATAATAAATACATAATTTACCAACTTTCGGTAAAGAGTCCCTCTTCTCATGAATTTGCCACCAATAAAGTTAAGGTCATGATCTTGTAACCAGTGATTGTGGTGCAGAGTAGTTCCATAAATGTCAATAGTACTACTTCAGAGTACTTTACTTCAGGTTGGAAGATTTTGACCTATTCATGGACAAATTTCACTCTGGGTGTATCTCTCTTTGACCCATTGCTGTTTGCTACGTTAAGAAAAATTTTAAAAAATTGAATACAGGAGTTAAAGGTACTTCCCAAAATATAAAGTATATTGTAGAAAAGTTATAATTTCCCAATATTATAGAGCTGCATGAGATTAGCTAAGGTGGGTAGGAGTTCCAGTGTAACTGTCTCCATTCACTTGCATTGGAGTTTTCAGGCTGTTTACTTTCAAGTTTGGTGAGTTACTTTTGTTGGGGTTTTCTCTGTGAAGGGAACTTGTTAGTTACTCAGATTTGGTTAATAAATTGAAGGGATGGGCCCTGCATACTCTGGCAGTCTAAAATGCAGGGCTGATGGAAGGGGGATGGAGACATCTGACTGGAAACCCCAGTTTGCACTATGAGGCTAGGTATTATGGTGAAAATTCTGAGCTCAGAGGGCTCAGTGTATGGCCACTTACCTGGCCATGTGTCTGTGTGACTGCTTTCTCACCCTTCATTCAGCAGTGGCCTGGGCAGGAGGGGGGGGACCTACACCACTCCCCCCACCCAACCACCTGCCTGCCTGCCTGCCCTTTGGTATCCCTGTCTGGCTCCAGCCAACACCCCTAGGGATGGGCAAACAGAACTGAGTTCGGAAATTCGATTCGGTTCGGAAATTCGGTTCGGTCGACCGAACTTCCGAACAAAGTTCGGAAATTCAAACCCCATTGAACTAAATGGAATATTATCTTTTAGGGATGGGCGAACAGAGCCAAGTTCAGAAATTTGGTTTGGTTCAAAAATTGAGTTTGGTTCGGAAGTTCGGTTCAGTCGACCGAACTGGTTGAGTTTGGTCCGAACTCCGAACTTCCGAACTGCGTTCACCCATCCCTAACCACCCCCCATCTGCCAGCTAACCCCCACAGGGACTTACAGCTGCTAATGCTATCGCCACTGCTCTTACTGCTCCCCTGGCTTCCACTGCTGCCAGGGCTCCCACCACCACCACCAGCAGGGTAGCACCACTGATGCCACTGTGTTGTTTGAATGGCTTGCGGTGCCGTGCACATGCACATGAAAGCTAGCACCATCTTCCCTATCTGGCAGGTAGGGACTACATTTCCCAGTATGCCAGATAGGGATCATGGTGCCGGCTCTCATACACACACGTGCAGCACAACGGGCCCTTCAAACAACACAGCACAGCAGCAGCGGTGGCGCTATCCTGGTGCATACAGTGGTTTCTATGAGATCTGTAGTGTCAGTGGAGCCCCAGGCAGCATGGGTAAGAGAAGGGTGGGAGCAATTGAATCTTCAAACCTGAGTGAGAGTGCAGGAGGAGGAGTGTGGAAGTAAGCAGACTCTGTGTGTGTGTGTGTGTGTGTGTCTGTGTGTGTCTGTGTGTGTGTGTGTGCGTGTGTGCATGTGCACCAGTGCACTAGGAGGGAGGAGGGGCAGTGAGTGACTCTGTGTGTGTCATGCGGAGGGGATCAGTCAGTATAGGGGGGGAGGGGGGAGGAGGGGGCTTGTGAGTGACTGAGTGTGTGTGTGCCCAGAACAGTGGCCCGTACCAGATGGAGGAATGCAACCAAATGGGCTAGGTGACATTGGCCATATGTCTGTGTGGCTGATTGCTTACCCTTCCCTCGGCAGCAGCCTGTGGGGCGTGTCGGGGAGAGGAACCTACACATACAGACCCACTCAACCACTCACCTGCCTACCTGCCTATTGGCATATCTGTCTGGCTGGCCTTGTATGTACATAGATGACCTACAGCAACAGTTAAAAAACAAGTAGCTATAATACAACCTATTAGGGCAACTTTTCAACTTGCCTAAATGGAACTGTGGTGCAGTTGAGAAGGAGCTCGTTCTGAGTGGAATCTAGGTGAGTCATTCCAGCCAATGTGTACTCATATCCTCACCACATGAACCAACTAGCCATCATTCTTGATGTAACCAAGCCAAGCGCATGCACCTGGGACCTCACATCCTTGTGAATGTTACACCCCTTGTCTCTCTCTCTGTTCCCCTTCCTTCATCTCTCCCCCCTCCTCCCAGTCTCTCATATTGTAAGTCCTAGGGCAGGAACAGTGTCTATTTAATTACTTTGTAAAGTGCCAGGTAAAATTCTGGCGGTATATAAATGCTTGCTAATAATAGTAATAATTAATAATTAATAATTAATAATTAATAATTAATAATTAATAATTAATAATTAATAATTAATAATTAATAATTAATACAGTAATTTACTACTCAAGATTATGAATCTGTTTTCCTGTTGTTATTGTTTAAATATTCAATGTGGTCCCTTACAGTAGAGCAATGAACTTTGGGAAGGATGATTACTGTGCAAACCTGCAGTAATCTTTTAAACAAGAACTCCAAGACAGGGAAACAGTTCTATATTTTAAACCTAGATCAGGAGCATGAAAGAGAGGAGAGAGGTCTCCTTATGAAGTTTTGATGCAAGGAGGATAGATGTGTTATATTTTTGTAATCTACTTATGCGCCTAGGATTTCACTGCCTTGGTTTTGTTTAAAAAGAATCTAATGTTCCTTGTTCTCTGAGAATCTAGTGTTGCTTGTGATTATCCCTCTTTTTCTGTTATAATTATTTTCTTTGCTGCACACAATTGTTTGTCTTTGTGACTATCCATAAATATTAAATACAGGACTATTATTTTAATGTTATTCTCTGGTTTGGCTGTGGGACTCAGATAAAACCTGAATGCTTATCCAGCCCCAGAGAGATAAGCGGGAAGCAGGCTAGAGGAAGCAGCCAAGCTGACTGATGGGGTTTTCTACACCAGTTTCTAACAGGAAATTCTTGACTGACTGGGAGCAATAAAGTATGGGGGAATGGCGTCCTGGAAAGCTCCTCACTAGAGGAGACACACGCAGTAAGTTAACTTCCGATTCAGAGGAAGAGACAAAAAAAGTTCGTTATTTGACCCTCCTCCTCTTGCTACACAAATCAGCAGGGAGAAAACTCAAACCAGATCCAATGTAAACAGCACTGAGGCAAGGGCTGTCACCCAGACTTATACAAGTTTACAAATGTAGCTTGCATTGTTTCAACATATAATATAACAGTGTGGATGAGGGGACTGCTGTGGACATTTACAGTTTATGAAGAAGTGGATAAAACACACACACATACACACACACACACACACACACACACACACACACACCCCTTCCCTCCCTCCCCACCCACATTCAGTCACACCTCATGCCCCAGCCAGACACACACACACTTCTACCCCAGACAGACAGACAGAGAGACAGACTCATGTTCAGCAGACAGAAGCCCTTTTTTCTGACTATCTTTTGGCTAGAGTCATTCATGCGTTCATGACCTCAAGGCTAGATTAAAGTAATGCACTCAACATGGGACTGCCCTTGATGACAGTTCCCTGAAGTAACCAGGGCAGGGTTCTTGCTCAGAGCAGACCTTCAAAAGCTTTAACAAATGCTAAATAGCAGAATGCTATTTTCCAGCTTTCACGTTAGCTGTAAATTCTAGTGCTGTGAAAGGGACACAGGGCAGGTGAGGAGGAGTCTGTAGCAATTGTCATTACTTGCAATCCTCCCCCCACCTGCCCCCAATATTATCTAACAAAAAAACCTGCCAATTTAAAACAAACAGTTAAGGTGGGTTTTTACTACTCAAGCAAACTCCCTAAACCAAGGAAATTAATATTTCCTAAGCCCAGCAACCAAAGGAAAAAAAAAACCAACCAAACAACAACCCCACATATCCAAAACTCCAGCCAAACCCACCTTAACAAGTATGCAATGCAAACGTCAAAACCACTAAATGTATCAATAAGTTTTTTTAAAAAAACAATGGACAGGGCATTCTTTGCCCATGTCCTGTGCACTCAGTAACGCTAAGTTTCTTTACTTCCTGAGAGAAAACAAACTAAAACCACTGAGCGTAAAATATTTGAACTACTTAGAAAATAGAAACTTATTGCATTATCCCAAAAATCAAATAACTCCAGCAGAAAGAAACTTCATATCCCAGCATGTCACAACTGCCTTGTACATGCCTACAGTGAAACACACAGGGATATACAACTACTAGGGATGTGCACCAGACACCCATGTTGTTTTTGTTTTTCATTTTCATTATTCAAAAATGTCATTTTCGTTATCATTACTAACGACAATGACATTTTCATTTTTGTTGTCATCATTTTTATCATCATTTTGGGTATTGTTTTTGATATAATTTTCGTTATTGTTATGGGTGTCGGTATCATTTTTTTTACCAGCATTGATATTCATTATCATTATGCACTTTTAATTGTTTATAACTGATGATGTTTTATGTATTTTAGTATTGTTTTATTTGTCGTGAGTCACCCCGGGATTCCCTAGGCATGAGGGGGCAGCCAATAAATATAAATAAATAAATAATAAATTATTGATATTGTTATTGATATTGGCACCATTTCAAACAAAGATTTTATTTTTGGTATCAGTATTATTATTAATTCCTATGCATAACTAATATTTATCTAAATCTAAGGGAGACGGGAAGGGGAAAGGAACTATCTATTATCTAATCAGTTATCTATTATCTAATCAATTATCTATACAACTATTCTAATCTAATCTATATGTCTATGGGTGAAAACAGACATGACGCTAACCACACTTTAACCACCCTTGGTGGTCATTTATGCATGTTTCAGGGCTGCACCAATACAGCCCTGCAACATGCATAAATAACCACCAAGGGTGGTTAAAGGATGGTTAGCGTCATGTCTGTTTTCACCCTATAATATACACATCTATATCTAAACTATACTACCTATCTCTAAATAATGTACAGGGGGGAGAAGGGCAGGGAAAGGGAGAAAGTAAAATGTAGGGTATGGGGAAGGAAAGGTATTGGTGGGAATGCCTAATAAATATATAAATAAATAAATAAATAATACAATGAGGACTAGGGAGAATTTTTTATGTGCAAGCACCACAGTTCTGTAAACACAACCTGGGGGCAGAGCAGTAGAAAACCTCTATTGGCTCTTTTAAAGGGTGCCTGGGAAGCTGGATCTGACACCCAGGACCCAGGCAGGAGAGTGAGTAAAGGGAGGGGGGAGGTGTTGTCAGCCACATGAGAGGCTGGAACTGGCATGTGCTGCCTTTTTCTAGCCTTTTCTGGGATGGAGTCCATGCAGCACACAACACTGCCACAACACAGACAGCAAGTGAACGTGAAGCAAGCAGAGTAACCACCAAGGGGGCTTGAGGGTTCTGTGGGGGAGAGAGAGAGATGGGGGAGGGAGGAGCTTGGGGGCTCTGAGAGGGGTGAGTGAGGCATGCCTTGGGGACAAGGGAGGGAGGGTGGGTTGGGAGGTCTCTGGGGAAGAGGCATGGAGAAGGAAGGGAAGGATTTGGGGGCTCTGTGGGAGAGAGGCATAGGGACAGGGAAGGGAGGGTATTTGGGGGTTCATTGATCATTCATTGGATACATCGGTTGCAATTAGTTTAAAGTGCAAACAGAAGAGGTTTTGGATTTGGCAAGTATTTTTATTATAAAAACTTGTATTTTTAAACTATGGTAAAGCTTAATAGTAGCTTGTCTCTATGCATATGTTACAGGCCAGGTATCACTTCCCATTGGTTGCTGGGTTTTGTATTTTTCATGCAAATTCTCCTAATCTTTCTGATTAGTTTCTTAGATTATGTCATTTTGCTGTAGTGTAGCTGGAAACAGGTGTTAGTATTGCCAACTGAATGGCAACGAGCTTTCAGTTTGTAGGGAGGACTGAAAGTGCTATATCAGATAGGGGTGTGCACTTTGTTTTCGTTATATTGATAATAATAACAAAATTCTTTATTTTGGTTATCATTACTGCAATAACAATAATTAAGATAAATAATAAAGTCAATAATGATAACAAACATCTTTAATGATTTTGTTATTTCCTGGCAGTTTTTTTTTTTTTAGGGAAATGTGGAGATGGGATGAGGGATCAGACATCTCGGAGTGAGAAACAGTGTTGAACTCTTGAACTGGGCCTGTGATGGAAGGAGAAAGACCTGATGGATGTAATTGCTGGCCAGTAAGCAGTGAAATCAGGTCCCAGGCAGTTTGTTACCAACAGGACTATTGATCAGTTTTCTTGGAGGCAAATTTTAGATTTGAAATATCTGGAAATTAATGATTTATTAATGGGTTCTCCTGTTGGACATTAGGAGACATTGGACAATATTGAGGAATATTCAGATGCTTTATTTTGTGTGATTATCAAATAAAGTCCCCAGGAGGAGTCAACAATTGCATAAATGAATACTCCAATTATAGATATACAAGCAATCAAAACATATATTTTTAAAAGCAATGATCTCTCATACAATTTCTGCCAATATTCACAAATGTTATCTGGTTCTGGTCTAAAAACTACACTTGGCCTTCTATGCATTCCTTAATGAGCTCAGTTATAGTTACTCTCCATTCAGCGAGACCAGCTCCTGGATGGATATAAAAGTTGATCAGGTCCAGACCAAGAAGGAAAAAATAAAAGATGGAAAATGAAGCTGAAGATAGTCTCCCCTCTTTACCTTGGTTTTTTTTAAAAACTTCAACTCTCCTCCTCTATCCACCGAGGATATTACTTGCTTCAATAAAATTGAAGTAATTTCAACCAATAATAAGACCAAATTCAATTGATGCGCACACATAAGTCAATGGAACTAACCAATATTGCTACAATTTTGCGGTTACTCTTGTTTGGGACAAACAAGATCTTTTGAGGCGATGGTCCAAGTCACCTTGCCGTAACTCATCTTATCTTATTCTGTCAAATGATACCAAGTTCTCTCATTTTTGTTGTTCTCAACTCCTTTTAACTTCTGCTTCTAAGTGCTTACTCTATTGCAGAAATCTGCAACTTTCTTCTCTTCAAACTAAAATCCTCTTCAAACTAAAGTCCTCTTGTATAAACCAAAATCTAAATATATAAACTCTAAATATAAATCTTATACTTCAAAGCATATCACTCTATTATCAAGCAACTAACATTAATGCATCACTCTATAAATGTCAATGTGTAACTATATGAGTAATTATATGAGTAACTAGGCCTCAAGCCGAACCTATCAACGCAAGAGCCTGGGCAAAGAGGTTGAATGGCACCCTGTGATGGTTCAATGATTCCTGCCTCCCAGGACCAATCATGGGGGCTCTGGGGAGGACTCTGCAACCCTTTATGTTGCAGGGCCAGGCTGTTTGACTCTTGCTCTGTGTTATCTCTTGCTGTATCAAGTTGTGTTTACAGATCTCTGGTGCTTGAATTAAAAATCTTCCCCAGCCCTCAGTGTTATATCTTACATTTCCTCATACCCTTTATTTTACCCTTTCCCTTCCCCTGTTTGTCTCCCCCTGTGCATAGATAGATAGATAGATAGATAGATAGATAGATATAAATGACAGTTATATATATATATATATATATATATATATATATATATATATATATATATATTAGTTGTAGATAGATTAGATATTATATAGATATTAGGAAATATACTAGGCTTTTTAATTAGCATTATAGGATGGATAGATACTTAGAACAGATAGCAGATAGAAGCTTATTGTTATAGATACTTACATAGGAATATATAGCATATAGTATAGGTTATTAGGTGTAGGTTAGACATATATATTAGTAATTTTTCATATTGTCATTATGCACTTATTACTACTGCATTATAATGAGAAAGCGAGGAAAGAATTCAACTTCTGAGAAGTTTGTGGCAGGTGTCTTCTGGCACTTCTGCCCACAATGGAAATGATACCAAAAACAAAATATTCATTGTCGTTCAAAACTGATACCAATAATGACAGCCATAACAAAAAATGAAATTTTATTAATATCAATAGCGAAAACAATTTTTAATAACTTAAACCAAAAAATAACATGGGTGCCTGGTGCACACCCCTAATATCAGAGATGGGGAATCTTTTCCATTCCATGGAACAATTGCAACATTTATGGTGTGCACATTAGAATTCCACATAATCCTGTTTTCCAGGATTTCTCATGCATTTTGTTGTGTTTTCCTTTGAATGTCGCATGGTGGGTGCTGTGTACCCTCTTCTGATGTGCATACCTCTTTGCCTTCTTTAAAACTCTAAACATCTTTTATGGTGTGCCATTTAGGGTTTCTCATAATCCTGCTGGGTTTTGCAGCAGTTTCCGTGCATTTTAGTAGTGGCCTATGCTGCATGTGCATTTCAGATATTGTAGTGTTGCTTGAATTGACCTTAAGTAAGGTATTGGACTTTTCTATAATCTGGGCTACCTGTTATGGTACTTATGTTTTAACTGCCTTTGCACTCCTGCCATTGAACACATTCAGCTTATTGGAGACAGTTCCCTGTCCAGTGGGCTTACAATCTAAGAAGAACAAGGGCTTTTTGCCCCCATGCACGCTGGATAAGAGACATTTGGGGTTGCATGGTTTTAACCTGGGCAGGTTTGGGGATGGAGGAGAAAGGTTTGTGACTTCTTTGTGCCCCCCTGTTTGCACCCATGCCCACTGGAGTTGCTCGGCTATGTTGTTTGCTAAAATTGATATCCTTGTGTGCATGTTCTATACATTGTGTATTTTGTATCCTTGTGCACATGTTCTATTCCACTGATCATGTAAGTGTGCAATTTTAGGTTAGGCTTTGCTTACCAATGGCTAGGCTCCTCTTACCAGTGGCTAGGCTCTGCCTACCGCTGGCCTGGCCCTGCTCTGTGCCCCACCAGCCTTAGAACCCACCAGTGGACACTGCACAGAACATAGGGAACATGGTTCTGACCTTTACCCATATGCACCATGGACACAGCTCCTCACAGGAATTATGTGAGGGTGCTGTGGTATGGGGGTGGAGACAAATTGACTCTATGATGTGTGGGTGGAAAGTAACTAGTAACAGAATGTGTATGTATATTTATTTCAAAAACTTATTTCAAAAAAATTATACCCCACTCCCTCATGCCCACATGGCAGATCAGGATGGTTCACAATTAAGATAATACAATATAAAGACAGTTTATAAAACTATCATGAGCGGGGAAAAAATTCCCCACCCTACCCAACCCTTCCCAACCTACCCGTCTCCCTCCCCAAAGGCCTGGTGGAATAGCCAGGTCTTGCACTGTCTCTAGAAAGAGGGGAGGTCTGGGGCTAGGCAGGCCTCCATTGGGAGGGAATTCCACAGCTTAGGAGTGGCCACCAAGAACACCCTCCACATCATTGCCACCTTGGAGACTCGGGGGACCTTGAGTCAGGCATAGCTGGCTGACCACAGTGACCACACTATGGCCTGGGGTGTGAGACAGTCCCGCAGGTAAGCAGGGCCTACACTGTTTAGGTCTTTATAGGTAAACACCAACACCTTGAATCGGGCATGGAAGACAATAGGTAGCCAGATCAGAGAACGGAGCACCAGTGTAATGTGCTTGCAATGACCCATCCCCGTAAGGAGACGGGTCACCACGTTCTGTACCAGCTGCAGCCTCCGGACCTTCGCCAAAGGTAGCCCCATGTAGAATGCATTGAAATAATCCAGTCAATAGGTGATTAAGGCATGGATGATGGTGGCCAGGTAAGAGTCTAAAACATGCAGCTGCAGCTGCCGCACCAAATGTAACTGACAAAAGGCACTCCTCGCCACAGTCGTCAACTGAAAATTCAGGCAGAGCTGTGAATCTAGAAGCACCCCCAGACTACAGACTTGGGAAGCTAAAGGGGGGCAGACCCCATCAATAACAGGGGCTACCACTCCTTCAGCCCTACCTACCAGCATCACCTCTGTCTTTTCGGGATTCAGCTTCAGACAGCTCACCCTCATCCAATCCCCCACAGCCGCTGGTAAGCACTGAGAATGCCGGGTCTGGGTCTTCAGAAAATGAGAGGTAAAGCTGGATATCATCGGTGTACTGATGACAGCGTATGCCAAACCCTCTCATAACCTCGCCCAATGGCTGCGTATACACATTGAACAAGAGGGGAGGTGACAGAATAGAACCCTGCAGGACTCCACACATGAGATTCCGGGGAGCTGATGAACACTCCCAAAGCACCACCTGCTGAGTTCTCCAGGCCAGGAAAGATTTCAACCATTCAATGGTTCTGCCCACCCCCGCCCAGTCCTGCAGATGGGACACCAACATCTCATGGTCAATGGTATTAAATGCTGACAAGAGATATGATAGAATGAAAAGGGATTATCTACCCTGATCCAATTCACGGTGCAGGCCATTGACCAAAGCCACAAGCTCAGTCTCTGTGCCAAACCGACAGCGAAAGTCAGACTGTGAAGGATTAAGAAAACTGACCCAATCCAGATTACCCTGAAGCTGCTGGGCCACCACCCATTCAACAATAACCTTGTCTAAAAAGGGAAGGTGAAAGACTGATCGATAGCTGGCCAGGGAGTCAAGAGATGGTTTCTTGAACAGAGGCCGCACCACTACCACCTCTTTAACATGGCCAGGCACTCTGCACTTCCTAAGGGAGGCATTGACAATCCCAGTCAGCAATGGCCCTAACATCTCCCTGGAGGCCGTGACCAGCCAGGATGGGCTTAGATCTAATTCACAACAAGTGTCCCTGACTATCCCAAGGACAACCACCATCTCAGCGGTTGACACTCACTGAAACTGCTCCCAGTGAAACCAGACAAGGCAGGGCCTCCATTACCTCAGGTTTTCCCATTGCTACAGATGTGGCATCAAAGTCATGGTAAATCTAGGTGTTTTTATCTACAAAGAAGTCAACAAACATGTCACAGTGAGCACTGGAAGATTCCAGTTCCAGGTGGACAGAGTTTAGACTGACCAGCCCCTGCGCCACCTGGAAAAGCTCAGCAGGACGTAACTTCATGGATTCTATGAGGGCAGCAAAGAACACCTTCTTTTCTGTCCACACAGCCACAGCATAGGCTCTTAAACTAACTCTATGCTGCAATCAAATGGCTTCAGCACACGTATGATGTCACCATCACTCCAACTGCCATCCCTCCTGCCGTCCCTCCTGCAGGTTCTCTGAAAACCATGGGGACCTGCATTGTTGGCATTCAGAAAGTGGACACCTATGAGATGTTCAGTCAATGGCCTCAGTAAGCAGAGTGTTCCAAAAAGTGATGAGGTCATTGAGTGAACCATCATCAAGATTGGGGGGGTATTTCCCCAAGAGCAGTCCGGAACCTTTCTGGTTCCATAAGTCTCTGAGGATGAACCAACCGAACAGGTCCAGTACCTCTCCAGGACAGACGTGCACCAGGAGACCAGCCCGGAGGCGGTAATGGTCCGACCATGACAAGAGCACAGTTAACACTTCCCCTACCACCGGATCCCCTGCCTCAAGGCCAGTGCAAAACATCATGTCAAGGGTTTGTCCCCCATCATGTGTTGGGCCAACAACCCTTTTAGACAGTCCCATGGTTGTCATGACAGCCATGAACTCACGGTCCACTCCCCCAAGATTGGCATCCACGTGGATATCAAATCAAATCAAAATAAATAATTTATTGCTAACTTAGTTGAAGACCATCGCTAAAGAACATTTCCACAATCAATGTAACAATACATTCAGACTGGGTCAAACCAGGTCAAATCTTCACAAGGAAAATTTAATTAGTATAATAAACTTAAAACATAAAGCCATAAAAGTCTCAGTTTGAAATCTTGACAGTCATGATTCATGGTTCAAATCCAGATTCAAGTTCAAATTCAAACCTAAATTCCATGTTTAAGTCTGAGTTTAAACAATGGTTATCAAGACAAACAAAGTTTTCACACAATCTATAATCTAAATTCATCCAAACAATCACCGAATACTTTCGAGAAACTTGACTGCCAGAGTAAATTGCCCAAAGTCTGAGAAATCCAAGATTGAGATCAAGTGTCATTAAACAAAACAGAAGCGACCATAATCAAGGTCAACAATTACACCTGGTAATCACCCGTTAACCAGTAGGATAAAAGCTGGCATCATCGATGTAACTTTACAAGGCACCTATCAACAATTGTATTCATAATTAGGCATTTATCAGGTGGAAATAAATGAGCCAGCACTGTTGGCTGCCGTGAATAAGGTTGAAAAGCTAAGTTCAAACAAATATGATTGTAATTAAGTACCATGATACAATTCCAATTCCATGTAGTGGAAGGTCAAAAATTCCCCCCGATGGTGAAGACGGCTTGGAGGAACCCCGTGACAGCATGTGTCAGGTTCAAGTCAGTGTCCTCCAACAAAATTATGGTCGAAGTGTGACCAGACTTCCCCTGATAACGATCCAAAAAAGGGGTTAAGTACAGAGCTTGCAGTTTGTCATAAAGGTGGCAGCTAATCAGAATATGCTCGACTGATTCTGCAACATGGTCAAAAGGACACAGGAGGGATGCATAATCCAATTTAGATATTTGACCCTCTTGAACCCTAGAGGGCAAGGAATTCAGTCTGGCACATGAAAATAAATATCTCGACCTAAAAGTCTGCAATGTAGTGAGATAGGTTGCCATGGCTCCCTGGGCAGGGACTGTACACAGTTAGTCCCTTAAGAAAGGGGTCTCCCTTAATCGGGAAACTGCCTGCTGCCTTTCAGAATCCCTAAATCTTTGGGTTAACTCAGACTTGAATTGAGCCCATCTCTTAGACAATTCCATTTGCTTCATCCAGGGGTTCTCAAAGGAATCCCTCTGAATCAGACCCAATAGAGGGTTGGGGGCATACTTCATTTTTAACCATTGATTCAGGGCTTCAAGTCTTGCAATGGATTCCCAGCTAGATTGGTCAATCTCCAATCTGATGGTCTCTGTTGGTATCTCTCGCGGCATTTTTAATAGAAATTGAAAACAATTATTTTGGGGGGAATTAACATCTTTTGGAGGTGGAATTGCCCATAGTCCTGATCGATATAGGAACTTCACTCTCACCTTGGCATTAAAGACTTTCATGGCCCACCCTAGCTCAGATCTCCCCAAGTGCCCCAAAAGCCAGGCTATTGCTAGAGGAGCTCTGCCTATCGCCAATCTAGCTGTCTGGTAATGTCTAGTCCATTTAGTGTTTTGTTGGAAAGTGATGCCCAAATACCTAAATTCCTTGACCTGCTGAATCACCTGCCCATTAATGGACCAAGAATATACTTTCTTTTCTTTGGTAAAGATCAATACCTTTGATTTATCGTAATTTATTTGCCTAACAGTACTGGGCATATGTTTCCAATTGGCGTTGTAGTCCCACTCTTGTCTGAGAGAGAATAGCCAAATCATCTGCATAGAGAAGACTGCCTATTGATCTTAATGTTATTTTAGGAAATTTGGGTTCTATCAAGAGTGGAATCACATTGTTAATATATACATTAAAAAGAGCTGGGGCCAGAAGACAACCTTGTCTGACCCCCCTTGATAAATCTATTTTGTTGGATAAATGCCCCTGATCATCCACTTTGATTACCATAGCAGCCCGATTATATAATTTTTGCATTAACATAAGTAGACGGGAATCTATTGCAAGGGCTCTCAACTTTCCCCAAAGAATTTCTCTGTTAACTAAGTCAAAAGCGGAGCGTAAATCCAGGAAGACTACAAACAGTCTCCCATTAACGCTGATATATTTGCAAGCTAGATGGTAAAGTACTGCACACTGATCTATAGTGGATCTCCCCTTTTGGAATCCTGCTTGTTCTGGGTGGATTATATTACAGGTAGTGAGCCATGTGGTCAACCTATTCAAAAGAATTTTAGAGTATAATTTACTAACCACACTTAATAAACTAATTGGCCTATAGTTGGCAGGATTTGACCTGCAACCTTTTTTGTAGATCGGTGTTACTACTGCCTCTCCCCAACCCACAGGAAAAAACCCTGTTTCGTTGATGGCAGTAAATGCTGCTAAGTAAGGTATCCACCAGTCTCTGCATGCCTTTCTGAATTCTATTTTTATACAATCTGCACCAGGGGCCTTGTTATTATGAGTGGAATCTATTGCTTCCATGACCTCGAGACCAGTAACTGGCAGCCAGGAACAGGAATGAACTTCTGGATCAATTTCCTGCCCTTGAGAGTCCTGCCTATAATGGAAGGGACTTTTAAGCAATCTTCCCAAGATCTAGATGTTATTGGATGGATTTCTATGGTCCTTCTTCGTTTTAATGTACCATTGACAATAAGCCAGAATTTTCTTGAGTCGTTGGTTTTCCCAGCTTCAAAGAGCATCTGCCATGTTCTATCAACATACTCCCTTCTTTTGCGCTTTATTAAGGACTGATATTGTTTTTTAAGCTCAAAGTAAAGGGCTGGTAGTTTAATTGCCTGACTCACCCGGTAGGTATGGTCAATAGCTGTAAAAGTCTGCCTGGCTTGATGGCACTCTGCATCAAACCATTTCTGCCTCCTAGGATGGAAATTAGTTGGAGTTCTAGGTTCCCTAGTTAAATGGGGTGTCAGAAATTGCACCAGTTTCTCAAAGTCTCCGTTTAGCAATGACGAGTTCATAGAGAGTACCCTTCTTCTCATGGCAACAGCAGGTTCACTATTCAAAACAGTTTTCAAATAGTGTCCCAACTTCTAGTCCCATTTTTTAGGTAGGTATCGGGCTTGGCAGTCAGGATGCCTCAACTGCTTATTATCAGGAGGGCCATTTTCAGCCAAGTCTAGCTTCAAATCCAAGTATAATATTAAAGGTAAATGATCACTAATATGGAATCCTCTAACTTGAAAACCTTTCACATATAGAAATGCATCGTTGTTAATCATGATATAATTGACTAAGCTGGAGCCCTGGGGGCCAAGAAAGGTAAATTTGCCTGGATTATCTCTATGCCATGATCCATTTAAGACTATCACATTTAATGACATGACAATTTCTTTGAATCTTAGTCCTGATTAATTGATTCTAGCATACTTTGATAGTCTTTGTTTAAGACCCCACGAGCAATGGTTTAAAGTGGCTATATCCAAGGGTAAAAAATCAAACAGGGCCACATCGTCTGTCCTCAGTCTCACATTTAAATCACCCCCAAATAGAATCAATGCATCTGGGAAAGTCAACAACAAATCCTCAACGTAAATTTTGAGATTATCCCAAAGAGTCCTATCAAAGGGGGTTGCATTCACAGGGGGGATATAAATGGAAAGCAATATTATCTTAAGCGTCTCTATATCCAGAATTATTCCATGTGCAATTGGGGATAAAGTTAACTCTTTCACAAAGGTGCATTTCAAGGTCCTAGCAACCAGGCAAGTAACCCCTCCCTTGGGCATCCTTTCTTCCTGTATGAAATTGCTGGGGAGGAGTAAGAGTTAAATCCTTTCATTGCTATGGGGTCTTAGCCGAAGTCTCCTGTAAAAGTAAGATGTCAAACTTGCTAATATATTGAATAAATAAAGGGTCGTCTTTATACGATTGCCATCCTGCAATGTTCCAGAAACAGAGTGAAATATTGAGAGGATCATGGTACCTATTTCGTCAGTCACCACTAGGTAAATGTGTATTGACTGGTGCTTCCTCTACATTGAGTGATTGGTCTACCTTGTCACTACATCCTAGGAGGTCAATACTTGATTCACTATTATGACTTCTTGAAGATGGTCTGTATCACAGGCTACACAGGGGCCACACGTGGATATTGAAGTCCCCCAGGACTAGAGTCCTTGGACACCACAAGACCATCTCCGACACCAATTCTGCTAGAGCATGTATGGATATTGCTGTACAAGTAAGTGCGGTATACCAGCAGCAGTCCTAATCTGTCTCCAGGCAAATCAATCACTAGATGGATGCCCTCTATACCTAAGATTGTTTGCACTGGATACCTCCTCACAGACCAGGTCTCCCTGCAAATAATGGCTTCATACCCCACCCCACCTCCTCCGTCCCTCTGACCTGGGCTGATGCTGTATAGAGTACCCAGCCAGAACAAGGTCAGCCAAGATTTGACCCAACTCAGTGTCCAGTCAGGTCTCTGTAATACACATGAAGTCAGCTGACTGATCCAGGATTAATTCCCTAATTGTGGTAGACTTATTAGCCACCGACCACATGTTAATCAGCAACAGGCCTGGCCCAAGGCCCTCCCTATATTATGCAAAGTGGACAGATGCCTGGTGGGTACTAGGGATGGGTGAACAGAACCGAGTTTGGAAATTTAGTTCGGTTCAGTTCGGAAATTCAGTTCGGTTAGGAAGTTCGGTTCCATCGACTGAACTATTCGAGTTCGGTCCGAACTCCGAACTTCCGAACAAAGTTCAGAAGTTCAAACCCCATTGAACTAAATGGAATATTATCTTTTAGAGATGGGCGAACAGAGCCGAGTTCGGAAATTCGGTCTGGTTCGAAAATCAAGTTTGGTTCGGAAGTTTGGTTTGGTCGACCAAACTGGTTGAGTTCGGTCCAAACTCCAAACTTCTGAACCACATTCTCCAATCCCTAGTGGGTACACCCCCTGCCCCAAAAAAGGCTCGAGGCTGAGTTTAGGGAAACAAACAAAACAACACTGCATAGTCGTTAATGCAGGTTTGGCTAGAGTTTTGGAGATGTGCTGTTGTTTTTTGGTTGTTTTTTTTCTTTGGTTGCTGGGCTTAGGAAATATTAATTTCCTTGGTCTTGGGGGTTTGTTTGAGTAATAATAAACCACCTTAGCTATTTGTTGTAAACTGGTATGTTTTTTGTTAGTAATAATTCATTGCATAATTTTTATAAATAGAAATTTGGCCATTAATATGAATTTCCAACAAAAGCTAAAGATTCCACTGCTATCATCCAAAATTGTTGCAATAGTGAATTGCCATGGTCTTGTAGTATTGTTTCTATCCATGCAGTAGTTAATTGACCTCCTTTAAATCAAAATACAATGAATGAAGAAAAGAAAAAACTCTTGGTATTTTGTCTGAATTGGGTGAATTTTGCATGAGTCTGGATTTCAAATTGGGTAATGAAGTTTGCCTTCTAAATTTTGCTTCCTGAGTTGAAGAACATATGTAAAAGAAAAGAGGCTATTAATGCTACAGCCTCCTCTAAATGCTTACTTCCCCAGTCCTAGGTCCACACATGTGTGACATGCAGACCAAAAGGGTCACTGCATGTGTGCATGGACAGAAGGGAGACCCTGATACAACTCCAGTAACTGCAGGAGCAATGGGCGGGTTCAGTCTCGATTTGACAGTAGAACTTCCACCAGTAGTTGCAGAATTATTTTTTTTAAAAATAACACAAATATATTTCAGACTGTAGGATGTGTGAACAGAATGCAGTTCAGATGTTCGGTTGTTCGGTCCGGGAACCAAGTTCGGATTCGGTCATTCAGTTTGGTGGTGTTCAGTTCGACCACACATTTAGCAGAGTTATGTATCGGTATCGTTTGGTCCCATGATCATGCTGGAACCCAGAAACAGGAAATGGTAGTTTGAGTGCGTGCATGTGTGTTTGGTTGAGGTGGTTGGTTTTGGTTTGGCTGTGTGTGTGGTTGTTGGTTGGAATGGATGGAAAAAGAAAAATGAAGATGAGGAAGGTCAAGGTGGAGGAGGAAGAGGCCCAGCTTGGACCATCAGAGGTGGTGGAGGTCAGCTCCTTGCCAGAGGAGGTAGAGGGATCAGGAGGTGCCACTGCTGCCAGGTTTGTAAAATTTATTTCTGTTTATTGGCTTGCGGGTGGGTGGGTGGTGGCACTGGCGGGCAGTCAGGCAATCAGGCAGAAACAGAAACAGTGGGCATCAGCGGATGGGAAGGATTTACACGTCTCTTGGGTATGAGTCTGCCAGAGAGAGGTGGAGGGGCTCTTGCAGCAGCCAGGCACAAGCAAAAGCACCCTCCAAGACATGCGCCAGTCAGGATCTGTAATTTCCATCCCTAGCAGCACCCCAACTAGGGCAGGATTTACAGGTGTCTTAGGTATGGGTCTGCCAGAGAGAGAGAGAGGGTGGGGCTTCTGCAGCATCCAGGCATGAGCCAAAACACCCTCCCAGACACGTGCCAGCCAGGATCTCTAGTTAGTCTTGGAAGGACTTGAGGCATCAACATAAATGAATGATATTATTTAGGTGTTGTTTATGTGTTCCTGTTTCAGAGAGGGTGATGATGATGCCCCCGCTGGTGCCAGGCCCAAAACACCATCCCAGCAGAGGTCGCAGCCTCAGGAGCCACCAGAAAGCAGACTGAAGAGGTCTGCGGTCTAGCAGCACTATGATACGCCAAAAGGCAGATTTGATCAATGCAAGGTAAGGCACAGGGGCTGGAACAACAGGGAATGGATTGCCCTATGACCTGTTTGGAAGTCCCCTGCAGAGAGAGATTAGCTACCCACCCACTTGTGGAGACAGAATGCAAGCAGGGCTTGACAGACACAGCATGGCACTTCTTATGTTCCTATCTTTTATGTTCTTTAGATCTGTGACAAAAAAATAAAAAGAGGGCTGCAGGGGACCACATCTGGGCTCATAGCCCACATTGAGAATGTTCATGAAATTGAGGTGGCGTGTGGTCATTCCTTGGAGGCTCAGACCACACAGGAAGGGGGAAAGGCCTGGCAAAAGTGCCACCACAACCACAGCCCTTCCCCCTCCAGCTCCGCTGAGGAGTCCTCAGTCCCCTGGGAGGAGTCCTCAGTCCCCTGGGAGGAGTCAGAAGCGGCAAGGGATTTTCAGACCCAACTTGAGATGCTTACAGAGACCTTCATGGAGAGGGAGACCAACAAAAATTATAAGGACAGGCTAAGGCTTCAAGCCATCACAATGGAGGACTGGCTGGTGGAACAGTTCCAGGAGCTCGAGTCCCGAGAACGCAAGGTGGTGGTGTACTCAGAGTACCTCTGTGCGGAGATCACCAACGTGGAACTGTTCCACCAGTCGGTCTCCAAATGGAAGGCGTCCTTGGCGGAGATTGTGGACTTTGCCCGGCAACATGGCTTTAAGCCGAAGGAGGACTTGATGACCGCCCCTCGGTCCCGCACACTGCTTTCCCCCAGACCCCTAGTTTATTTTCTCCACAGACCCCTAGTTTAGTTTCCTTTCTTTTTATATTAACACTTGTTTTTTGCTTTATAAAGTTGCAATGTGTTGTTGTTGTTTAAAAAGTTGTTATAAAGGTTATATTTGTTACCTTACCAGCTTTGTTTAACTTGTCCAATCTTTTATCCCTCTGTGCTGCTTCTGGCAGGTGGTCAAATCTCATTGCATATAAAGCTTGTACAATCCCTACCTGACAGCAGCAGCACATGTAGCGTATTACTTAGTCCTAAGATGTGCCAGCAGGATCTCAATTTGCAGACAGCCCCCCAGGAGGGGCAGGGCTTGTGTCTGTGTGAGTTTGCCAGAGAGAAAGTGACAGGCTCTTTTGGCAGTGGGCATCCGCGGGTGGGTGCGGAGGAGTAGGCAGATGGTGGAGCAGCCTTGTCGGCGGGCACTGGTGGCCACTGGTCAGTCTGGCACGAACAGCAGCAGCACCCAGATAATGGTTCTTGGGACTGGATTGACTGCTTCAGGTACAGTGGAATGACAGCCTATGGGAGTTGAATGAGGTCCCTAGAATTAGTGCTTGGTTGGGCACACTTCATTCAATCATGCAATAGGAAGGTGGTTAGCAGGTATAGGGAGGCACACAGGCACACACATATAATAAGTTGCATGTTATTTCCATCTCATTCTGGTAGGCTTGATGCTGGATATGGGCATAATGAGCACAGATGAGAGCTCTCCCTGGTTCTTGCAGGTGGCAGCTTGAGCTAGATACACCTCTCCCCATCCACCCCCATCTCTCTCATTGTAGCAGGGAGCCTCTCTCTCTCTCCCTCTCTTTCTCTCTGGTCATATAGTGCAGGTGACAGCATGGGTGGGATTGTGTCTGTCTCTCCTTCTAGCAGTGGGAAAACTCTCTCTCTCTCTCTCTCTCTCTCTCCCTCTCTCTCTCTCTCTCTCTCTCTCTCTCTCTTCATGAACCGCAGGTTGCTAACTCATAAAGAAAAGGTGAAATGACAGTATCCCATGAGCAGAATGATGGGCCTCAGAACCCTGATGCTGGGTCCTGGGACAGAAGTGTCAGGCAGCTTCTGGATGCAGCATTATGACAGCCCTCCCTTCATGTAATGTAGGCCCCAGAAACCCTGACAGTGGGTCCAGGGGCTGGAGTGGATGTTTCTTGATGCAGTTGAATGATGGCTCTCTGTATGGGGAATGATGACCCCAGAACCCGGAAGGTGAGTCCTGGGTCTAGAGTGACAGCTTCTAGATGATGTGGATGGACAGCCCTCCCTGCCTGTTATGTAGGCCCCAGAACCCTGATGGTGGGTCCTGGGGCTGGAGTAGCTTCTTCTTGATATGGTGGAATGACAGCGCTCTGTGAGCAGAATGACAGGCCCCAGAATCCTGATGGTGGGTTCTGAGAATAGAGTGGCAGCTTCTGGATACAGCAGATGGACAGCCCTCCCTGCCTGTGATGTAGGCCCCAGAACCCTGATGGTGGGTCCTGGGGCTGGAGTAGCAGCTTCTGGATACAGCAGATGGACAGCCCTCCCTGCCTGTAACATAGGACCTAGAACCCTGATGGTGGGTCCTGGGGATAGAGTGGCAGATTCTGGAAGAAGGGCACAGCAGAGGCAGCATTAGAAACAGCATCAGACACTGGATTGCCCAGAGGCAGCATTGGCAACAGCATTGGATTTGCCTGGGCACAGAACCTGTGGCACAGCAGAGAAGGCCTTGGCAGGATTTGCCTGTGCGCAGCACCCATGGAGCCAGGATGGTAGGATTTGCCAGGGAAGAGCTTCTATACAGCAGCAGATGGCAGCAGATGGATTGTGTGGGCATATTCTGATTGGCCAGAGCAGAGTGCCCATGGACCAGCAGACAGGAGCAGCAGGATTACAAGGCCAATGGGGCACATCACCCAGGGTTGACAGGGAAGGCAGTCAGGCAGCATGATATGAGAGGCAGGCAGGTGGGCCGAGGCAGGCTTTGAGTTTGGAAATCTGGGCGGACAGACAGGTACCTTGGCATGAGAGACAGGCAGGCGGGCTGAGGCACGGTTTGAGTGTGGCAACCTGGGTGGGAAGACAAGCAGTGTAGCATGAGAGGCAGACTGGCTGGCTGAGGCAGGCTTTGAGCTTGGACACCTAGGCGGGCAGACAGGCAAGCTATCATGAGAGAGGAAGTAGGGAAGGTAGGCTGGGACCTTGTCAGGGCACTCACATAGGCTGGCGAAGACTGTGCAACATGCATGTAGGAGAGAGAGAGCCAGTCAGATAGGCGGGCCGAGATCGTCAAGCCAGAGACCGACTGGCAGACTTAGAGCTTCCCAATTCCACCCACCCGGCATCATGAGATCAGTCAGATAGGCCAGCTGAGGCCGTCTATTATGAGAGAGAGAGGCAGGGCAGGCGCTGGGCATTGGTAGGGAGGGACAGCATCTCAGCATAGCATCAGCAGCCCAGATTGAGGAGGAGCCCCATCCCAAGACTGACCCTGGAATGGAATGGCGTGTGCCACCGCACCATCAATCCATGTCCAGGAGAAGCTCAGGGAATCCCAGCAGTGGAATGTTCACCTTTAGGGACAGCAATTGCTCCACCAACTTGGGCCCCAGTCTCAGGTGGTGGGGAGAGCAAATGTCCCCCACCATGGATAACACCCGCTCACTGCGGTCACTTGTTAGTGCACAGGACAAGTGACCCTTAGCTACTTTTGACAGGGCCGGCCACACGTTCGTCTTGCTGGCCCAGTAGGCTAAGGGATCGCTGCTGGTCTCAATGCAGGGCTCCTCATCCAGGTAGCTCTCCACTGCTGCTGAGACACTATCACACTCCCTCATGTAACTGCATCTCGGCACCACCTCCACCACTGCCCTCAGTGACGCTGCCTGCCCTTTTGTGCACGGGCCCATGCTCCCCAAAGTGCCCTGCACATATGAGCTTCTGGTGCTGTTACTGCTCTGACTGGGGGCATGGATACACCCTGCTGGCTGAAAGGGATGGCTGGTCCCACTCCCACCATACCCAGGGGCGTCCTGATGCTGCTGCCACCGTACACTCTTGAGACCCTTCTCTGCACGCCGGACCCTCTCCACCAGCTCAGTCTCGCAGTAGCCATAGACTGCTGTGCCATGCTTCCATTGACCCTGGGGTCCAGCATGGTTGCCATCATGTATTACTCGCACTTCAGCAGCTCATCAAACCTCCCCTTCACCCCTGACTTCAGCTGCCACACCAGGGCAAACACCTCAGCCCCAAGCTTCTTGCCCTCAGGGCCACCATTCCACCTCTGGAGAATATCCTCCAGCCTCCTGAGGAGACTCTGGACCAGAGGGGTCACCTAGCTGATGCTGGCCAGGAACAGTTTCAGGACAAAGACCATTTGCAACAGGATGTCTCATTCCACCCCATTGTACCCAGGAGGTGCCCTGCTGTCGGTCACCATTTGCACCTGATGCAAGACGGCTTTCTACTCCACAGGCTGCTCGAGCATCAGGAATGTAGAGTTCCACCTGGTGGATACATCCTGCACCAGCTGGTGCACTGGGGAGCCTTGCTCTACCTGCTTGGCCCAGAGGAGCTCACTGCCCTTCACGCTCCAGTTAAAAAAACCGGCCAGCTTCCTCCCCCAATTGATGAGGGAGCTAAGGGTGCCTGACCCTCTCCCCCAAGCCCAGATCATCCCTGACCACCAGGTGAAGGGTGTGTGTGGCACAAGAGATGCTGGTGAAGCCACCATCGTGGACTGCCCTCAGTATGTTCACCGCGTTGTCTGTCACCATGCATCCCTTGGCGAAGGGTGCACCAGGCATGACCCACTCCCTTATCATGGCAGTCAGGGCTGCCTCAATGTTTACAGTGGTGTGGTGTGGGGCCCACCTATACCCTGCTTTGGGACCCCTCCTGTCACTCCCGAAAAATGCCTCTGGGTCCTGCCACCAGTGCACCGTTACCACCTGGTAGGTGTGCTGGGGGTTCCTGGTGGACCTCACGTCTGTGGTGAAGTGGACAGTGGCACCCCCAGCCCCTTCCAGCTTCTCCCTCACCCACACCTTTAGAGTCTGGTACAAGGCTGGCACCACCTGCCGAATCAGGGTGGTACAGGACGGCTGTTGAAACTGGGGGGCCAGGAAGCCAATTAGGTGCCTAAACCTCATGTCCCCCACCATGGAGATGGGATGCCCATCGATGGCTATCATTTCCCACAATAGATGCATGCATTTCACCTGAAAGCAATGCCGCCCTCCATCTCCTGCAGCTGCCGATGGATTTGGCAGCTGGCCCCACCCCAGCTCCTCCATGGTGCTCTGACGCTGCTGGTGAGACTGCTGCTGTTCTCCCCACCCTCCCCAGCAGGAATATTGCTCCTACTGCTAGAGGAAGTTGTTTTTTTTATTTTATTTTATTTATTTATTTATTTAGTAGATTTTTATACCGCCCCATCCTGCACAGCAGCTCGGGGCGGTTAACAACAATAAAAAACCATTTAAAACATTTAAAATACAATTATAAAACATATCAATAAAACAGGGTGGTATAAAAATAAATATACAGGTGGGGGATTAAAAATCACCCCCCCCTCCCTCCCAAAGGCCTGGGCAAACAGCCAGGTCTTACAGTTCCGCCGAAATGTCAAAAGGCTTGGGGCCAGGCGAGCTTCCTCTGGAAGGGAGTTCCACAGCCGCGGCCCTACCACCGAGAATGCTCGCTCCATCGTGGCCCCCCGCTTAACACGGGGGACCTCCAGGAGGGCACCCCCGGCAGACCGCAGGAGTCGTTCCGGGGCGCGAAGGGCGAGGCGGTCCCTAAGGTAAGAGGGGCCAAGGCCGTATAGGGCTTTATAGATCATTACTACATTATGTTGGAGCATGACGCTTCCCCACTGATGCACGAGGATGACTAGCCACTGTGGTTGGGAACCCGCTGGCTTCCACTGCCCCTGCATGCCCACGTAGGAGTTCAGTGCTGTGGCATGCCTTGAGGTGGCTCACCATGGCAGTTGTGCCAAGGTTGGTGAACACCTGCCCACGCTTCACCACCATCTGGCACAAACTGCACTGCACCTCCCTGGGATCATCCACCCACACCAATATAAAATGTGCCCAGACCAATGATTTTTTGGCCACTCCTACCTTCTGGCCCACACCAGGTAACGTGCTGATGGGGTGGGATCCACCATCCCTGGACTGCTGGGGGGATCGCCTCTACTATGGGGGACAATGGTGGCCCCTGAGCAACTTCGGCTCCTGAATCACCTGCACCTGCAGCCACAAATGAGACAGCCACAGCCTCCTGCAATGAAAGCATTCCAGTGCCCTGCGTGGCAGTGGAGGATGCTGCCAGGAGGCGACACCTAACCACCCCCCTAGTGCCACTAGTGCTTGGAGCCTCGGTAGCCTGTTGCCAAAATCAGGCCTGAGAAGCTTGGGGCATGGTGATGAGCTTGGGATGCTGCTTATCCTACTGTAAATAAATCCAAAAACAGGGGAAGGGAATCAGGGATGGAATATATAGAGGGAGAGGGAAAGGATTCAATGGAGGGGGGAGGGAGGAAGAACACAGGAAGGGGTACAAAATAAAAATAGCTCCTAAATCTAACTAATTTAAGGTAACTAAGTGAAGCTAGGGATGTAAATGTGTGGGACTGGGTGAAATAGGAGCAGGATGGCAATGAATTGTTAGGAAAGCAAACTGCTGGGAGAGTGACACTTCAGGAAATGCTGCTGAAAGGATCAGTGGTTAGCTCAGAAGGACTGGGAAGGGAGGAGGGCAATGACTTTTGTAACTTGCTGCACCCACCTTTCCACAAGTTCCATTGGCTCCGTGCTGCCTAGCCCCATGCCAATCGCAGACTGAGAAGCCAGTGGTCTAAGGAAAAGAGGGATGGTGACTGGCCAGGCAGGCTGCTATTCCAAGCCTCTCCATCCCTGGTGCTAGGAAGTCTTCTCCTCAGGTGCCCCCCCTCCTCCCTGGGCCTGCCAGTCACATTTTTCCTTCCCGAGCTCATCCGAATGCGGCCGAACTGTTCGGGGGTTCGAACGTTTGGTTCGGTTGTCCGAATGAGCCTAGTTAAGTCTGAACTCCGAACTCCCGAACTTCGTTCGCACATCCCTACCTGCAGCGGTGGTGGCGGCAGTGGGAGGGGCGAGGGAAGACGCGGCAGCCCGGAGGAGCCAGCTGATGGGAAAAGAGCTGGTGTGAACAGGGATCTTCTGCGGCTTCTCTCGAGCATGTCAGGGCACAAAATCCAGCCCTAACATGCGCGAGAGAAGCTGTGGCAGATTCCCGTTCACACCGGCTCTTTTCCCATCGGCTGGCCCCTCCGCGCTGCCACGTCTTTCCTTGCCCCTCCCACTGCCGCCACCACCGCCACATAAAATAGGTGTTACATTTTATTATACATGTTGCAGGGCACCACTGTAGCCAATCACCATGGGCCCTGTGCACACATGATGCCTCCACCCAGTTCCTCTGGGTGGAGATGGGTGTTGGCCGGTAGGTGGAGAGCATTTCCCTGGGTGGAGATGGGTGGAGGCGTCTGTGTAAATGCCACTTTCGGTGGGTGTTGGTGAGTGTTTGCTCCCGGCCAACACCCATCTCCACCCACACCCACCCACAGAGCAACGGACGCCATTGCCAGTTGCTCCGTGGGTGTGGGTGGAGATCGGTCTTGGCCGGGAGCAAACACTCACCAACACCCACTGAAAGTGACGTATACACAGACGCCCCCACCCATCTCCACCCAGGGAAATGCTCCCCACCCACCGGCCAACACCCATCTCCACCCAGAGGAACTGGGTGGAGGCATCATGTGTGCACAGGGCCCATGGTGATTGGCTGCAGTGGTTCCCTGCAACATGTATAATAAAATGTAACACCTATTTTATGGGTGTTAGAGCGTCTGTGTAAAAAGGGCCTAGGTTACCTATTTAAGTGGAACAGATCTCATTTTAAAGTATAACTTTTAACTGTAATTTATAAATTACAACTGGAAACATGCATGTCTTGGATGAGCAACTTAATGAATTGAGTAACAAATCTAGGAGATGGGGAGTTTTTAATCCACCTTTCATTTGCCAGTGTTCTCTCTGACCTTTTTATACCTAGAAGAAAATAAAAACCTAAGAATTTTGAATGGAGGATGGACATGAATTTCGACAAAGCAGACTCCTACCTCTGTGTGGTATGCCAATGAAGTCATTGGGGTTTTGTACTGGTACATGGTACTCTTTGTAGTATGGAGGCTTACCTTAGTGAAAATTACCTGTTACTCATACAAGTTGTAGAGTGCACTTTAAATAAAACGAGAGATACTAAGCTAGAGGAATTTGAGCCTTTTAAAATGCTAATCTGAAACTGATTTCCACACATAAAAGGCGAACGCATTAATAAACGGAGCCATAACACATGACCTCTAATTAAAAATGAATCCTATGTTGTAAAACAGTTTTAAAGCTATTGTAAAGTGAACCCATTTATTTTTGATGTCTTCATAACAGTGTCATTTAAAGTGATCTATTGATTTGCCAAGATGTACATTTTAAAATAACTCTTATGCTCCAACCATGAAACTAGCATAATCACTTTGCAATGGTCTCTGCCTAAAATCAGAAGAGACTTTGTCAAATAAGGAAAGAGATTTTGGCATTTGAAATCATATTAAATGGATAAATCAGATAAGTCCCTACCTTTCTATAGCACAGTTGTTCTATACCTTCCTATTTCTCCTTTCATCAATGTTTCAATGACATGGCTCTGGGAATCCCGGAGATTTTAGGGACTACTCTGACACTGTAGGATTTTGATTATTTAAACTGCTTTAGATTATACTTATTTTCATTAATTGTTTAGATCATTATTTTTTGTCTTATACCAAGTGTATTTTTTTTTTAAAAAAAAACCCACAGGGTGTGCAGAATTAATGTCACTAATATTACATTAACAATTGCATTTCTAGGGAGTGCTGGACGCCACATGTCACTCCTACCCAGGCAGTCCTGTGTCGCTTCTACTCCCATTTCTCCGGCAGGGGTCAGCTGGGGGAACATGTATTCCATCCTCCATGCTGACCTGGTTGGGGGTGCCCCCTCCCCTCCTTAGGACGTGCAGCTATTCAAGCAGCTGCACAATTTGCTCACCATACAGGAAAAGCTTAAGATCCTTCACACATTACAAGTTATGTGCATGGGCAACTTAGCTCCATTGTTTAGCCTTGGTCTTCATCTTGACAGATGTGGGAGATTAACAGCCTGTTTGGGCAGGATCTTGGGAGCTAATTACTTTACACAAGAAATAAAAATATGAGGATAGCAGTTTAACTCAGGAGAAAAGGCTCGTCTGAATGCAGGTTCATTGCTCAATGTTTAGCTCTGAATTTGCCTGAGGTAAAGATGGTGGACTGGACTTAAAATAGCAAATCCAGTCATGGGAAAGCCTGAATATTTATTGCTAATGCACCATCTCAAGCACACTTTACTGTAACTTAAGCTGTTTTCTCATGGACGCCCTCCCCCCCCCCACTGTGTATGCAGGCAGGTATGTGGTGAGGGGGCATCTGTACATCCACCACAGCAGTGCGGGGGGGGGGGGATGGGTCTGTGCCCATGGAAACACCACAGGTGGTAGGTGGACGTGGGTGTGTGCACAATCCTTGTGCACACGCATCTCCCACCCACAGGACCATCCAACAAAAGAGAGGAGGCTCCATGGGTGGAGATGGATGTGCGCCTGTGGGAAAGGGAGCACACCCACCTTCACCTGCTGCTGGCGCACACCCATCCCTCCACTCAGCAACACCATGTGAAAATGGCTTGAACGATGAACATAAAAAATATAAGTGAAAATATAACATCTTAAATCTGTCAAAGAGTTTTCGTAGACACAACAAAGGTAGAAATGCAGGGATTTTAAAGATGAACTAGAAAGTCTTTCTTACCAAGACCTGAATACATCGATCTAGGTTCTTTTCTTCTGTCATCTAAAGCACATTAGGGAGCTGCATTTCTCATTATTATTATTTAGATCACACAATGGATGTTCCTGGTGCTAACCATGGCCATGATTACAGACAGGTCCGTGCCCCAAGATATTTACAATCTAGAATAGACAAGAGGACAGGTACACAGGAAGAGACAGGAATAGGTTTAAGAAGCTGAGAAGTTACCGGTACATGTTTAGCTTCTTATAAGTAGAGAAATGGGATAAGGATGGGATAATGAAAATCTAAAATGAGCTTTCTGCAGTGAGTAGGAGCTAAAAATAGTAGTGCAGTGTTATGGATAAAACTAAGACTTACAAAAGAGGTGTGCAAGCTAAGTCAAATCTTGGCAGGGGGAAGAGGAAAGCATTTTAAAGTATTTTGGACCAAAAAGTATCATAATCTGTTGCTTTTACATGGACAGCAGCCCCAGTTCTGCCTGCTTCATCCCCGGTTTGACCTGTACTTTTAAAGGCGTCCCAGATTTGCAAATGGATAGGGATGGGTGAATGTGGTTCGGAAGTTCGGAGTTCGGCCCGAAGTTGAATAGTTCAGTTGACCGAACTGAATGTGCAAACTGAACTCGAATTCGAATGTTCAGTTTGGATGTGTTCGGTGAGTTCGGAATTGAATTTCCATTGCTTTCAATGGAAAACACATTATTGGCTATAACTTTTTTTTTGTTTACTCTATATGGCTGTAATTTGGGTTTCCTATACCTCCAATAGAAATCATTAAGTGTCCTAAATTTGAAAACGATTGAATAAAGGCATCCGATTTTAGAAGCAGTTGAAGTATTGTATTTTGCAATATTCTACATATACATTCTTAGCTGTAACTTCTTTGCCTCACATCTAATATTGGTGAAACTTGTCTGACTTATACCCCTTTCCGTATTTACTATATTTGACAAATTTCAGAAGGATTAAAAAAAGGGTCTTGGTTGTATAAGCAATTAACATATAAATGTATGTCTGACTATAACATCTTTGTAGTCCAATAAATGTACATGAAATTTGGAAGAGCTATATATTACACTTGTATGATCACCTCTACTAAATATCAGAAATATTTTTTAAAGGGTCCCAATTTTATATGCCTGTACAACATACACAGAGAAGGGATCTATGCCTGGGATTCTCTTATGTCACTGTGGTATAAGACTGGTTTGTGATGCGAATTGGCCAACAGAAATGTCAACCAAATATCCTCATTCTGTGCTGGTACCATCCCAACATATCTCCCCCACTTGTTTCTGGGAAGTCAGAAGCATCTGTTTAGGAAAGAGTCAATAGAGATTCTCTTATCTCCTCTGTCTCAGTGCTGCAGGATGTGATTGTGATGATAGTTGGCCAGCCTGGATGTGTTTAAACTATGTCTCCTGACTGCTGGGATGCTATCTCAGAAGTCCCAGTTATGTTGCTTATGCCCGCCACAGGGCCGCCCCCTATGCCCACCTCGAAACCACTACCAATTGGTCCTGTAAAGCTAGAAGCTTGCAGTAATGTGTTTGGCCATTGAATGTGTCTGTCAGTCTTTGGGGTTGCTCCACATCCTTCCTCCTACAGTCTCTCTCCCCCTGCCATGCAGGGTGCCTGCCTCTGACTGGTACTGAAAATGCTGATATTCATCTGAATAATGATCTTCATGGGGACAACATAAATTGCTTATATAATTGGGCCTTTTATTAAAATCTCCTTGCTGAAATGGCAGGAAAGGTATTTGATGCATTCTTGCCAAATATCCTGTAAACAGAATGGAAAATCAAAATGTTACAGCTGGAAATGTATTTTCAGGTTAATGTCTTATACCCTTGGGACCCTTTCTCCACTCTTTCTGAAAATTGTTAGAAGTATTAAGCATATGGAAGGACTTAATATGCCCAAGTTTCATGAACATTGGATGCAAGATAAAGAAGTTGTAGCCATGAATGTGTATGGAGCTTTTCCTAAAATCACAACATTAAATTGCTTCTCAAATCAGTTTTATTTATCTAGTCATTCCAAATTTTGGTACACATAGTGCCCTCCATTGAGGGTACAATCTACCCAAGGTTTATCAAAATTGAATAAGAACTAAAAATGTTATAGACAGACATATGTTTTTCAGTTTTTTCCTTTTATTTCAAAAACCAAATGTCATTTTCAGTTCCCAATTGCACTGAACTAACGAATGAACTGAGCCCGACTGAACAAAATACTGAATCTGACTGAAATTTTGACTCAAACCACTGAACGGCCGAACATCCAAACCTAGTTCTGTTTGCACATCCCTACAAATGGAGCAGGCTGCTGGCAGTGATCCATGACATCCAGGAGCACACCTCGCTGAGTAAGCTGGCCAAACCAGGGGCAACAGGCAAACATGGAACACCTTTCTGTCTAAACAGGCTCATGGGCTCTTGCCAAACACAGCCCCACCTAGAGCACCGATGCGAGCAGACCAAATGGCCAGAGAATCTTCCTAATCAAGAGTGGCCAACTTGACTGCCTGCCCTCACCCCAAACCTGAAAGTAACAAGTGAAAAATCCAAACATAAATTGGCCACACACACACCCTGAGCCCTGTAGGAAGAAGAGAAGTCAGTGCCAGAAGAAGCCCCGGGGGATGGAAGAGAAGAAGCAGCAGCAGCAGGGCCCATGGGCAGTGGAAGCCAGGAGCTGGTCCAGCCAGGTAGGGTCACAGTGTCCAGTGGAGTGGGAGGCAAGTCAAGTAGTCAAGGGAAGACCACTAAAGGGTATTCCTCCTGTACTGTCTCCACAGGGAAGCACCAGCACCCCAAGTACTGCAGCAACTTCATAAGCCCCATGAGCAGAAGGACAGCCCCCCAACTGGCCAGCAGAAGTGTGTGTTCTGCTCCAAGGAGGAGACCAGGTACTCATAGCTATTTGGAGAGGGTGATGAAAAGGTCCAGGATCTGCTTCTGTCAGGCCCTGAGGCCTGAGGAGTTGGGGATTGTGGCGGCATCAGGGCAGGCGGGGCACCAGCAGACCACGGCGACATTGCCTGCCCCCTCGCAACTTCGGGGAGAACAGGGAGGCCTGACCCGGCCGCCTAGGACCCCCAGTGCTCCAACCACCAGATCCACTCCCCCCAGTAACACCTCAGGAGGTTTCTAACCGCCGCTGCGCATAGCCACCGGACAGCCCCCTCTCCCCGTACCAGCACGGACATCGCTCCAGGTGGCTCTGCCCCCAGAATCACCACAATGCAATACGGGGGAAACCACGGGGCCAGCCATGCCCCCAACCTACGTGCATCAATCAGCCACGCCGTCCCAGCTGCTGCTGCGCCGCTCAGCATGCCTGCGAGGTCAGATGCAGGCACAGCCTTCATAAGGAAGGAGCACACAAACCTCCCTCGCTGGTTATCAGGGCTTTGCCCTTGTGAAACCGGCCCTTGTGTGTCTTTGTGACTGGATTGTTCCCCCCTGCCTGAGTCTGAGAGTGACGACGAGTGTGAGAGCGTGAGAGAGAGAGACTGTGCGAGTGAATGAGCCCCGTGGATAATTGTAAGTGTTTGCATCTGTTCTCCTTTGTCTTCACGTGGTGCCCTAGGAGTATCAGTGTGCAAGGAGTCCCCTCCTCAGTGTTCCCCCCCTCTGGGGTGCCTAGCACGGATGACCCCCCACATTCTCTGCCACTTCCTCCAGGTCCCCGGGTTCCATGTGTGTGGCTCCTGCGAAAGAGAGGCATTCCCTGGTTGGGAATGGGCTTGTCCTGTATCCCTAAGATAAGCTTGGCGGGGAACGACTAGTTCCTCCATACCGCCGCATAAGACCCTGAGGTATCCTTTTTCAGGCAACACCTTTTTCCTCCAGGGCAGGCCTCGGGCCAGGGCTGGGTGGACCTCCCTCTTCCTTCCCATCCCTTCCTTCCTCCCTGTGGGGTTCGCAGCTCCACCCCCCTCGAACCCCACAGTTTTACGGGTATGTACCAGGCTCCCATGTAATTTTCATTTTTCATTTTTGTTATTCAAAAATGTTGTTTTCATTATCATTATTAACGACAATGACATTTTCATTATGGTTTTTATCATCATTTTTGGTATTGTTTTTTATATTGTTTTTGTTATCTGTATTGATATGTTATCGTTGTTGATATCGGTACCATTTCAAACAAAGATTTTATTTTTGGTATCAGTATAGTTATTGATTCCTGTGCACAACGGATATTATCTAAATCTAAAGGAGACAGGGGAAGGGAAAAGGAAAACTATTATCTAATCAATTATCTATATAACTATTTGAATCAAATCTATATGACTATAATATATATCTATATCTAATCTATACTACCTATCTATATATAATGTACAGGGGGAAGAAGGGCAGGGAAAGGAATAAGGTAAAATGTAGGGTATGAGGAAGGAAAGGTATTGGTGGGAATACCTAATAAATTAAATTAAATTAAATTAAATTAAATTAAATAATACAATGAGGGCTAGGGAGAAGTTTTTTATGTGCAAGCACCACAGCTCTGTAAAGGCACCTGACAACTAGAGCTCTCACACAACAGAGAGAAAAAAACTGTCTCTCCCATTATAAAGGGTTGCAGTGCCCTCCCCCAGAGCCCCCCTGATTGATTGTGGAAAGCAGCAGGCATTGAGTAATTACAGAGTCCCATTAGACTGCTGGGGTCTGCTTGCGCCACTCATTGGCCAGTCATACATCCATCAGATCCTGCTGAGTTGCTCGCCCCTCCCAACAGAGGCACAGTTCAAGAGTTCAGCCCTTTTAAGATTCCAAGACGTCTTCTCCCTCCTTCCCTCTCTACATTTTCCCTCCAAAACCCAACTGCACAGTACTAATAATAACGACAATGATAACGACATTGTCTCTTTTGTTTCTTGTTATCGATACTGATATCAATATCGTTATCAATATCATTATCAATATCATTATCAATATAGTTATTAATATCATTATCGATATCGTTACCGATATCTTTATCGGTATTCTCGGTTGTCGATTTTGGTATTCTCGGTTGTCGTTTTCATTACCATTGTTGTTCTAACGAAAATGACATGCAGACCCTAGTCTTCTTGAGAAAATCTATAAGAATGTGGCAGTATTCTAGGGTATCTCAGAGTGCATGTTGCAGATGATGTACAACAGGTCTATAAACCAATACAGTCAGTGGAAAAAAGATTTGCGACACGGATACAAAAAGGTCCATGATAAAAACCACAAATCCAGCTTCAGAACCAAACAGACCCCTATTATGACCTTCTGGACCAGTTCCTCCACAATGATGAGCCAATTGTGGCTTCCCAGCTGCATGAGAGTGTAGTCCCGGAAGGTCAGGAGCAAGTGGATGAGTAATGCCCCTTGACCCTGCCCACCCAAACTGAGCCCAATCCACTTGCCCCTGGCCCCTCCTGAGAAACCCTGATGAGGGTGACTCAACCTCCAACCAGGGAGGAGGAGGAGCAGTACCGTCACCCTCCACCTGATGTCCCCTGAGTCCAAGTTCCAAGACCCACCACCTGGGCCCAAGGGGAGGAAAGTGGTGGGTGAAGGGGACAGCAAGAACATGGAGGAGAGCTGTGAGTGGTCCTTTAAAAAGGGGAATAAAGGAACTGGCCTAGATGTGGTAAGTCTGAAGGGATGAAGCAGCCATGGAGCACCACGGAACTCCATGACAGTTGCCCTATACGTGGTTCCCAGGAGAGCAATGGTGATCCTCTTGAACAGTGCCAAGACACACTGTCTCTGTGTGGGATTGGTGAGTATGCCCATGGGAGGACACCATGAGTGGGGATGGGGAGTCTGGAAACCAGAACAGTGGGGGATGGAAGATGGGGGCATCAGTGTGCATCAGACCATTGCCTGCCACAGGTGAGTGGACTCCACACTAGGGATGGGCAAACAGAACGGAGTTCAGAAATTTGGTTTGATTAGGTTTGGTTTGAAATTCAAGTTTGGAAATTCGGTTCGGTTCGGTTTGAAATTCAAGTTCAGTTCGGAAGTTCGGTTCGGTCGACCAAACACACCAAGTTCGGTCGAATTCCGAACTTCCGAAACAAGTTTGGCCATTCAAAGCCAGGTTTTTTGGTGTGTGTTGCCACTAGAGATGGGTGAACAGAACGGAGTTCAGAAATTCAGTTCGGTTTGGTTTGAAATTCGAGTTCGGTTCGGAAGTTCGGTTCGATCGACTGAACAGACCGAGTTCAGTCCGAACTCCGAACTTCCGAACCGCGTTCACCCATCCCTAGTCCACACACCAGGGTGCCAAGCTAGGAGAAGGTCCACAGTTCCTACCATCCCACCTCCCCATCTCCTTCTGCAGGTCCGTCACTAAAGGGGCCAAAGAGATTAATCCCCAACTACCTGCCTTTTTGGATCAATGTATTGTGGAAGAGAAACACACACACACACACAAAACTCAGCATAATGAGATACCTATTAGCAGTGCTAACTTTTAAAACAGGGGAGGGAACATGGGAACACTTAAAATGTGAAAATGCAAACACTTGCAACAAAGAGTAGGTGAGAGAAGAGTCTCATATGAATCATCCAGAGTAGTACTTCTAATTCACTTTGTATTTGACTACTCCCAACATTATAATATCTAAAATCAACCTACTTTACACCCCGCTTTTCTAAGGCTCTTTACTTAATGGGGTTTTCTATTAGCAGTCACTTACATTCCAGTTATACCCAAAGGCATGAGACTTTCCCACTAATGTTTTTTATCCCCAGGATTTTAAACAAAATAGTTGTGTTCCACCAGGATCAAACTATATTAGTAGGAAAAAACACCCTAAACTGTTTCTTGCCTCTGAAGAAATCATTAGATGAGCACAAAAACTTTACATTAATTCACAAACACTGATGTGAAGTAATTAGATTCAAATTTAAGAACAAGTGAATACACCAGATTAATATTCATGTGCTACCATACATTTTATATTGGTGCTACAAAAGGGAAGATCTTTCTTCATTATCTAAATCAATGGAGTCTTCATAAGATTTCTGAGAAAAATAACAAGTAGTTGGGGGAAAGTAGCCAGACAATTTGAGAGGACTTAGTGATTGAAATTAAATTGTCTATTTCCCACTTGAATGCATACAAATACACTCATGGGGAAAGATTGTCCTCTTTTCAGAGATACAATATGGGTTTCCCTTCATTATTAGTCACCAACTAATCAGTATATTATGTCTCTTGTCTCAACGCCCATTTCGTAACTTGTCATACATATGCATTGTGAACACAAGTGATTTTCTCCAAAGAGCATACATTTCCAATTTAAAAAACAAACAGAAAAAACATGTATTATTATTATTATTATTATTATTATTATTATTACACATCAGTTTCTGTGAATTAATTAATTATTATTGTTAGTATTATTATTATTATTATTAATATTAATATTATTAATAATAATAATAATAATAATAATAATAATAATAAATAATTAGCATTTATATAGCACAAGCGATGTACCTAGTGCTTTACAAAAAATAAGATGGACATGGTCCCTGTCCGAGAGTTTACAATCTAAAGACAGGGGGAGGGGAGACAGGGAAGGGGGAACAGAGGGAGAGACAAGGGATGCGACATTCATGAGGATTTGAGAACTCAGGTACGCTTTCTTGGCTTGGTTACAGTAAATTGGGAGTTTTCAGATAACAGGTGGGGGATACTCCTGGGTGGAGATGATTAGCAGGAGTTCGGAGGGGTGGAGTGGAAGAGGTGGGTTTTGAGGAGGGATTTGAAGGTGTGGAGGGTGGGGGCAAGGCAGACGAGGGCAGGGAGGGAGTTCCAGGCATGCAGGGCAGCCAGAGAGAAGGGACGAAGGTGGTTGGGGGAGCAGGGGAGGTGTGGGAGGGTGAGGGAGGGGATGGAAGAGGAGCAGAGTGCTTGAACAGAGGTACGGAGGGAGATCAGGGCAGAGAGTTAGGGGGGAACGAGGTTGTGAAGGGCTTTGTAAGTGTGGACAAGGAGCGTGTGCAGAATACGCTCAGAAAGAGGGAGCCAGTGGAGAGAGGAGAGGAGAGGCTGCACATGGTCAAAG
>QEPC01000755.1:1757146-1771081 GCA_003113815.1 Sphenodon punctatus | reverse complement strand
GGGAGGCAATGAGTTTGCCTAAGGATGAGGTATAGATCGAGAAGAGGAGAGGGCCAAGAACAGAGCCTTGAGGAACACCAACTGAGAGGGGAAAGGAGGAGGAGGCGGAGTTGGAGAGAGACACATTAAAGGAGCGGTCAGAGATACACTAATATACCCACTATCAACAAACTACTAACTATTCTAAATGCTATGAATGGATTAAGTAGCTCCAACAAACCCTAAAGCTGAATCACAGTAAACACTATCTCTATCAGTAAACTTTAAACTAACTTCTACTATGTCAAAACAAAAATATAACTACCTATTTCTATCTATCTATTGCTATATGGGATGGGGTTTGGGGGTAAATTCACAAACAAGACAAGGAGGGGTACAAAACTGAAATGAAACCTAAATCAATCTATAATAATCCTACTCTAAATGGATCAAAAAACAGGGGATGGGAAGGGAATCACTGGGGATGGAATATATAGGGAAAATATTCAATGGAGGGGGGAGGGAGGAAGGAAGATTGAACACAGGGATGGATAAAAACAAAAAATAACAACTAAATCTATCTAAGCTAAGATAAATAAATGAGAATATGGGGGTAGATGGGTTGGATTGGTGAAATAGGAGGAGGATGTCAATGGATTGGGGAGATGGAAAATGCTGGGTGAAGGAGCCTTCTGAAATGCCTGCTGCTCAGGAACAGAGACTAGCTCAGAAGGTATTGGGAAGGAAGGAGGCAGACAGTTTTGTTTCTTGCTGCGCCCGCCTCACCGCAAGCCCCATTGGCTCCATGCAGCCTAACCTGTGGCCAATCGCAGACTGCCAAGCCTGAGGTGAAAAGAGATGGTGATTCGGCAGGCTGGCTGCTACTCCAAGCCACTCTCCACCCTCCACCCCTGGTGCCTGGAAGTCTGCTCCTAACTAAGTCAGATGACTTCCCCTAACTAAGTCAGATGATACATTTCACCTTCAAGTGACCTGAGTGACAGAGTGACAGTAGCACGTTTTAGCCACCTGAACACAACCAAACGCAATCCGAACTGACCGAACTATTCAGCCATTTTGCCGTTTGGTGTTCGGTTTGTTCGACCATTTTGATGTTCTTTGTTCTGTTCTGTTCGTGTGTTTGTGTTTGCATTCGGTAGTCCGAACAGGCTGAGTTCAGGCCGAACACCGAACTTCTGAACCGCGTTCGCCCATCCCTAGAGGAGAGAGGACTGGTGGGTCCCACCCTGGCTGCTAGAGGCAGGGCCTGATCCCCGGGCAGTGGCAACAGGGAGAGGAGTAGCAGCAGCAGCAGCAGTAGCAGCTATAGGGGGCACAGGGAGAGTGGCAGTAGCATGGTGGGCAGTCAAGCCTCAGGGTGCCAGTACTCCCCTTCATGGGACATCACACTAGTGATTGAGGACTTTGAGGCAGAAGAAGACACTAGTCCCACAGAGATGATGTCTGGAGCTGAGGTGATGACTGTCCCTCCTCCCGGAGCTGTGTCACCACCAAGTTCTGCCCCTCCCAGCAGCGCTGGCAGAAGCAGTGCATCACCCAGGGCGGGCCAGAAGGCAGGAGGGGTGGGGGAATCCTCTGTCTGGGCACATTTCAAGCTGGTGCGGGCGGATGATCCAAGAGAGATGCAGTGCACTGTGTGCAATAAGCTGGTGAAGTGTGGGCAGGTGTTCCCGAACCTTGGAACAACTGCCATGGTGAGGCACCTGAAATCATGCTACAGCGCTCTGCTGCTAAGCAGAAAGACAGGAAAAGTGGATGCCAGCGGGTTCCCGACAGTAGAGGCCAGTCGTCCGCCTCCTTCAGCAGACAAACGTCCTGCACCAACTGCTGCCTCTAACAGCAGGAGCAGTATTCCTGCTAGGGTGGAAAAACAGCAGCAGGAGCCTCACCAGCAGCATCAGTCCACCATGGAGGAGCTAGGGTGGGGACAGCTGCCAAGGCCATCGGCAGCTGGAGGGCGGCGTGGCTATCAAGAGAAAGTCAGGTACCTGTTTGGCAAAATGTTTGCGCTGGATGGGCATCCCTTCTCCATTGTAGATGACAAAGGCTTCAAGCGGCTGACTGTGTTCCTGCCCCGCCCCAGTTTAAGCTGCCATCCCGCACTACCCTGAGTCAAAATGTGGTGCCAGAGCTGTACAGGGCTTTGAAGGAGAGGGTGAGGGAGTAGCTGGCAGGGGCTGGGGGGGCTACTGTCCACTTCACCACCAATCTGTGGTCCACCAGGAACACCCAACATGCCTACCTGGTGGTAACAGCGCACTGGTGGCAGGACGCGGAGGCAGCTTTCTGTAGTGGCAGGAGGGGTCCAGAAGCAGGGTATAGTTGGGCCCTGCTTCAGGTACAAGTAATGGACAACCCCCACACTGCTATGAACATCGAAGCAGCCCTGACCGCCATGGTGAGGGAGTGGGTGACGCCAGGCGCACCCTTCACCATGGGGTGTGTGGTGACAGACAATGCTGCCAATATATTGAAGGCAGTCTATGACGGGGGCTTCACCAACATTCCTTGCAACTCACACACCCTTCACCTGGTGGTCAGGGATCCTCTGGGATTGAGGGAAAAGGGGATTGTGGCAGGCACCCGTAGCTCCCTGAGTGATCTAGCGGGGGAGGAAGCTGGGGCTTCTTTAACCAGAGCGTGAAGGGCAGTGAGATCCTCCTGGAGAAGCAGATCTAGCAAGACTCCCCAGTGCACCAGCTTGTCCAGGATGTCTCCAACAGGTGGAATTCCACCTTCCTGTTGCTCAAGCGGCTTCTGGAGCAGAAAGCTGCCCCGCATCAGGTTCAACTGGTGGTGGACAGTGGGGCACTTCCAGGGTACGATGAGGCAGAATGGGAGATCCTGGTTCACATGGTCTTCAAACTCAGACCGTTCCTGGCCATGACAGAGACTGTGAGCAGCTCCACTGCCAGCCTCAGCCAGGTGACCCCTCTGGTCAAGTCTCCCCACAGGAGGTTGGAAGAGATTCTCAGGGGGTGGGATTGTGGCCCTCAGGGCAGGAAGTTGGCTGATGAGGTGCTTGACCTGGTGCAGCAGGTGACGGCAGGGCTGAAGGCTAGGTTTGATGAGCTCCTGCGGCGGGAGGAATATATCATGGCAACAATGCTAGACCCCAGGGTCAGGGGCAGCTTGGCATGCCAGACACCATGGGCACTGGAAGGGTGACCTGGTTGAGAGGGTCCAGCGGGCAGAGCGGGCTATGCAGCAGTATGCCCCTCGGGATCGTGGGAGTTGGAGCAGCCACCCCTTTCAGCCAGCTGGGTCTATCCCTGCCCCCAGACCTGGCGGTAGCAGCAGCAGCAGCAGCACCAGCAGCATCCCTATTGGAAGAAGCAGAAGAAGCAGTTTGGCCTATGTGCAGGCCACTCTGGGGAGCATGGTGCCATGCACAATAGGGCAAGCAGTGTGGCTGACGGCAGTGGTGGAGGTGGTGCCCCAGAAAAGCTACCAGACGGAGAACAATGGCACCTCAGCAGCCTTGGAGTTCTACCTGGAGGAGGAGCCATGCATCGATCCCAGCAGTGATCCCTTGGCCTACTGGGGCCCCAAGACCAACATGTGGCCGGCCCTGTTGAAAGTGGCCAACTGTCCTGCCCACCAAAGTGTGTCCCCAGTGAGTGGGTGTTCTCCATGGCTGGGGACATTTGCTCCCTCCACCACCTGAGACAGGGGACAAGTTGGTGGAGCAGTTGTTGTTCACCAAGGTGAACCTTCCACTTCTGGGATTCCCCAAGCTGCCCCTGGACAAGGATTGATGGTGCAGTGGCACACACCATCCCATGCCAGGGGCAGTCTAGGGACGGGGCTCCTCCTTCTCAATCTGGGCTACTGCTGCTGTGCTGCTGAGGTGCTGTCCCTCCCTCCCAATGCCCGGCGCCTGCCCTGACCCTCCCCTCCCCCCCCTCTCTCATACTAGATGGCCTCGGTCAGCTTATCTGACTGACTGCATGATGCAGGGTGGCATTGGGAAACAAACTGTAAGCCTGCCAGCTGGTCTCTGACTAGACAATCTTGGCCCACCAATCTGACTGGCGGTCTCTCTCACATGCAAGTGCGTACACTGCACAGTCTTCATCAACCTATCTGAGTGCCCTGCCAAGGTCCTAGCCTGCCTTCCCTACTGTCTCTCATGCCATGCTGCCTGTTCCCTGCCCAGCTTGCTGCCAAGCTCAAAGCCTGCCTCAGTCCACCTTCCCTCCTCTCATGCTAAGGTGTCAGTCTGCCTGCCCAGGTTGCCACCAAGCTCTAAGCCTGCTCCAGTCTGCCTGACCACCTCTCATGCCACGCTGCCTGTCTGCCTGCCCAGGTTGCCGCCAAGCTCAAAGCCTATCTCAGTCCACCTTCCTGCCTCTCATGCCATGCTGTCTGTCCACCCAGCTTCCTGCTGAGAGAGAGAGAGAGAGAAATAAGAGAGAGAGAAAGTCTCCCCACTGCTAGAAGAAGAGACAGACACTAGGAATGGGCAAACACGGTTTGGAAGTTCGGAATTCGGTCGACCGAACTCAACCAGTTCAGTTGACCTAACTGAACTTCCGAACCGAACTCGATTTTCGAACTGAACCGAACTGAATTTCTGAACTTGGTTCTGTTAGCCCATCCCTAAAGATAATATTCCATTTAGTTCAATGGGGTTTGAATGAACTCGAATAGTTCAGTTGACCAAACCGAACTTCCAAACCAAACTCGATTTTTGAACCGAACCAAATATCCCAACTTGACTCTGTTCACCCATCCCTAACAGACACGATCCCACCCATGCTGTCACCTGTCCTGCACTATATGGCCAGAGAGAGAGAGAGAGGCTCCCCACTAGAATGAGACAGATGGGGGTGGAGGCCGGGGAGAGTTGTATCCAGCTCAAGCTGCCACCTGCCAGAACCTGGAAGAGCTCTCATCTGTGCTTATGCCTGATGCCCACATCCAGCTGCAAACCTACCAGAAGGAGATGGAAATATAACACAACGTATTATATGTGTCTGCCTGCCTGTGTGCGTTCCTATACTTGCTACCACCTATCGCACAATTGAACGAAGTGTGCCCAATGAAGCACTAATTCTAGGGACATCATTCAACTCCCGTAGGCTGTCATTCCACTGCACTTGAAGCAATGATGCCAGTTCCATGAACCGTCATCGAGATTCTGAGACCATCATTCCAGTCACGGGGAGCTGTGTCATTCCATTCCACTGCATCTAGAAGCAACAGTCACTCCAGTCCTAAGATCCATCATCTGGGTGCTGCTGCTGCTCATGCCTGACTGGCCACTGGCCAGTAGACACCGGCGCCCTCCCGCAAGCCTGCCCCCCCCCAACCAGCCTACTCCTCCACACCCACCCATGGATGCCCACTGAAGCTGCTGAAAGCACCCCTCCGACCCCCCCAGCACCCGCCGCCTGTGCCCAGTGCCTGCTGCCAAAGAGTCTCTCTCTCTTTCTCTCTGGCACATCCACAAGCCCTGCCCCTCCTGGGGGGCTGTCTGCAAGTTGAGACCCTGCTGGCATATCTTAGGGTTAATAATACATTATAATACACTACATGTGCTGCTGATGTCAGGTAGGGATCTGACAAGCTGTATATACAATGAGATTCTGCCACCTGCCAGAAGCAGCAACAGAGGGATAAAAGATTGAACAGGTCAAACAAAGCTGGTAAGGTAATAAATGTAACTTTTATAGAACTTTTAAAAATAACTACAAACAAACAAACATTCAACTTTATCAAACAGAAAGCATACAATACAAACAAAGAGGGGAATAACTTAGGAACCTGTGGGGGCACGTGGGAGAACGTGGGGGAAAGGGGAAATGGGTGCGTGGGAGCGAGGGGCGGGCATCAAGTCCTCTTTCGGCTGAAATCCGTGTTGTTTGGCATAGTCCAGGACCTCCACCAAAGACTTCTGCCATTTGGAGACCGACTGGTGGTACGGTTCAACATCAGCCACCTCCGAATGGAGGTACTTGGAGCAAGCCTCCACCTTGCACTGCTGTGCCTACAGGTCCCTGGACTGTACCACCAGTTGGTTCTCCATTATAAGGGCTTGGACCCTTAGACTGTCTGCGTATTTTTTCTGAGTCTCCAGAAACTCCTGGGTAGGCCTCTCCACTTGGGCCTGAAAGGCTCTTGCTGCTGCAGACTCCTCCTGGGGGGCTGGAGGTTCCTCATCAGAGCTAGAGGGGGAAGGCCTCTGGTGGTGGCGCTTTTGCTGGGCCTTCCTCCTTGCTTCTGGCGATGCTCCTCCTCATAGGAGTCCCTGGGCCAGAGCTGGAGACATCCCGCCATGCCACCTCGATGCCATGCAGGTTCTCAATGTGGGCAATGAGCCCTGATGTGGTCCCCTGGCTGCCCCTTTTTATTTTTTGCTGCAGTTCTAAAGAACATAAAAAAGATAGGATCATAAGAAGTGCCATACTGTGTCAGACCAATGGTCTGTCAAGCCCTGCCTGCATTCTGTCTCCACAAGTGGGTGGGTGGCCAATCTCTCTCTGCAGGGGACTTCCTAACAGGTCACAGGGCAACAATCCAATCCATTTCCTGTTGTTCCAGCCCCCATGCCTTACCTTGCAGAGGGTGAATCCGCCTTTTGACCTGTCATAGTGCTGCCAGACCGCAGACCTCATCTGCCTGATTTCTGGCAGTGGCTCCGGTGACCTCCGCAGTTCTGGGGTTCTGGTGGTCCGGGCACCAGCAGCGGGGTGGCATCATCATTACCCTTCCTGAAACAGGAACACATAAATAACACATAAATAATATCATGCATTTATTATAATGTCTCTAGTCCTCTCTCCTTGGGGTGCTAGGGGATGCTAGGGAATGGGATGGCAAATGGAGAGACCCTCGCTGGCATGTGCAAATTCTGCCCTCCTTGGGCTGCTAGGAGGATGTCAACTGGAAAGACCCTGGCTGGCACGTGCAAATCCTACCCTTCTTTGGCTGCTAGGGATGGAAACTGGAAAGACCCTTGCTGGCATGTGTAAATCCTGCCCTTCTTGGGGTGCTAAGGATGGAAATGGGAGACCCTTGCTAGGGATGGGCTGGCACGTGTTTGGGTGGGTGCTTCCTTCCGCTCGTGCCTGACTGCTGGAAGAGCCCCTCACACCCTCTCTCTCTGTGGCAGACATCTGCTGCCACCTGCTGATGCCCACTGTTTGTGTCTGACTGCCCACCACCCACCCGCATTCCAGTGAGCTCACTCTAAAGGATAGTATTCTTCTTGTCCTCAAAGTAAAAGTTTACTAACTTGGCAGCACCTCCTGTGCCAAGCTCTTGCTCTTCTGATGAGGAGCCTACCTCCACCACCGAAGGTCCAGCGGCAGTCACCTCTTCCTCCTCCACCGGCTCCGCCACCTTGGCATTCCTCCAGCCCCCCCTGTTCAGCTTCACCCTCTTCATTTTTTTTTAAACACACACAAAACAAACAGCCAAACAAAACACACACACACACCAACTCACCAACCAGCCAAAACAACACAGCCAAGACAACACACAGTCCAACACAGCCAAAACACACCAAACAAACCCAGCCAGCCAGCCAGCCACAACACACATGTTCTCTCTCCACACAAGCTCTTCACGCACTGTAATTTCTGGTTTTCGGTTTCCGACGTGATCGCGGGACCAAGCGCACACGATACCTAGACCGATACAGATACTGATTTCCGAACAACCGAACTCTACTGAACTGAATGACCTAACCTGAACTCAGTTCCCAGACTGAATGACCGAACCCGAACTCGGCTCCCAAACCGAATGACTGAACAACCGAACCGCGTTCTGTTCACACATCCATAAAGATAGCAACTGCGCTGCCTTTGCCTCTGTTGGTCCCATGCCCGCTCATGCCATTGCTGCCTCCATTCTACACCTGGCTGCTCCTGGTTTTATGGGGAGTGTTCTTGAGATTGGCCTCCCCAAGCCACAAGAGGGGGGAAGTAATCAGTCCCATGGCCCCTCGCCGGCTGCAGCAGCACTCTCCCTCCTGCTTCCCAGTAAATGTTCCATAAATCAGGGAGCTAAAGGGTGCCTTCCCCAATTCCCTTCTCCACCAAGCCCAGAGCATCCCTAACCACCAGGTGAATGGGGTGTGCAGTGTAAGGGATTCTGGTGAAGCTCCCCTCATGGACTGCCCTCAATATGTTGGCCGTGTTGTGCATCACCACGCACCTCTTGGTGAAGGGTACGCCTGGCATGACCCACTCCCTCACCATGGCAGTCAGGGCTTCCTCGATGTTTTGAGATATGTGTGGGCTATGGCGTCCATGACTTCCACCTGAAGCAGGCCCCACTTATACTCTGCTTCGGGACCCCTCCTGCCACTTCCAAATGCTGCCTCTGGGTCCTGCCACCAGTGTGCTGTCACTGCCAGTTAGGCATGCAGTGCATTTCTGCTCGATCAGAGGTTGGTGGTGAAGTGGACGGTGGCACCCCCAGCTGCTCCCTCACCCGCTCCTTTAAAGACAGCTGCTCCCTCACCCGCTCCTTTAAAGCCCCGTATGAGGCTGGCAGCACCTGCTGACTCATGGTGGTGCACAAGGGCAGCTTAAACTGGGGGACCTGGAAGCCAATCAGGCACCTAAACCCCATGTCCCTGAATACCAAGAAGAGCTGCCCATCGAGCGCAGTCATTTCCTCCAACATGTGCGTGGCTTTCAGTTGAAAGCCACGCTGCTCTCCACATCCTGCAGCTGCCAATGGACTTGGCAGCTGCCCCCACCACAGTTCCTCCATGGTGCTCTGATGCTTCTGGGCCTCAACTGGATGCTGTTGCTGCACCACTGACAGCATTGATGGGAGGAGTAGAACATGGTGGCGACACAGCCCTCGGAGGAATGTGTGGCTGACCCTGTCCAAAGTGGCCATCGGTCTGTTGTCCTGCCCAACAACAAATGTCCCCAGAGAGCGGGTGTTCTCTATGGTAAGGGAACATTTGCTCGCCGCACCGCCAAAGACTGGGGGCCAAGTTGGTGGAGCAGTTGCTTTTCATCGAGGTCAACCCTTCATCATGGTCAATGAAAGGATTCCCCGAGCTGTCCCTGGACATGGATTCCATGACAGGGGAAGTCTTGGGATGAGATGTGGCTCCTCCTCAATCTGGGCTGCTGCTACTGTCGTACTGTCCCTGCCTTCCGCTGCTCATGCCACGCTGCCTGTCTTTTGCTGCTGCCACAGTTGCCTCTGCTATACCATGGGTTCTGCTACCGGGCAATCCAATGTCTCCCAGTGCTCCACTGATGCCTGGAAGCCTGCAATGTCTGCCCAAGTAGGGGTGCCAAGCCAGCAACCAAGTCCCAAGCCTTCCCAGCCTCTGCTGCTGCCGCTGGGTCTCTGATGGCCAGCCCTGGCATCACGGGCACTTCCAGGGGCCAAGCGCTGAACATGCCTGCCCAGGCAAGCCGGGGTGCCAAATTCCAAGCCTTCCTGGTCTCTACTGCTGCTGCTGCTGGGTCTCTGATGGCCAGCCCTGGTGCCCTGGGCACCCCCAGGGGCCAAGCGCCAAGTCTGCCTGCCCGGGCAAGCTGGGGTGCCAAGCACCAAGCCTTCCTGGTCTCTGCTGCTGCTGCTGCTGCTGCCGGGTCTCTGACGGCCAGCCCTGGTGCCACAGACACCCCCAGGGCCCAGCACTGAGCCTGCCTGCCTGAGAAAACTGGGGTGCCAAGCACCAAGCCTTCCTGGTCTCTGATGCTGCTGGGTCTCCCATGGCCTGCCATGCTGCCATGGGCCACCCCTGGGGGTCCCTGGAGCGCCTCAAGCCTCCTAGCAGCACAAACTCTGCTGAATGTTTGGGGGGATCCGAATGCCACTGGACCAAACCCATGAACCCGAACTCGAGGTTTTTAGTCCGAACGGCCAAACATCTGAACTCTATCCTGTTTGCACATTCCTACATAGGGTATGAGGAAGGAAAGGTATTAAAATGAGGGCTAGGGAGAATTTTTTGTATGCAAGCACCACAGTTCTGTAAACTCAACATGACAAGCAGAGCTGTCACAGAATGAAGAAAAAAAGCATGGCCCTTCCATTATAAAAGGTTACAGTGCCCTCCCCCAGATCCCCCCTGATTGGTTGTGGGAGGCAGCAGGCATTGAGCAATCACAGAGTGCCATGAGACTGCTGGGGTCACTTGCACTGCTCACTATCCAGTAACACATCCTTCAGATACTGCTGAACATCTCCCAACACAGGCACAGTGGAAGAGTTCAGCCCTGTTTAGGGCTCTGAGATGTCTGCTCTCTCCTCTGCTCTCCACATTTCCCCTCCAAAACCCAACTGCCACAGCACTAACAACAACAACAATAATGACATTGTTGTTTTTGTTATTGTTATCATTCTTGGTTGTGGTTTTTGTTATTACAATAACAAAAATGAAAATTACAATGTTCATATAGTTATCGTAATTACAAAAATGACATTCACACCCATAGTGGATACAGCTTTCCAAACAGGGGCATGTTCTCAGGATCATTAGCATACTGCAGTTGTAATGCCAGCACAATAATCACAGGTTAAGCACAATTTCTTCCTCTGTATCTGTTCTCCTAAGAAATTAAACTTTAGAATTATCTTGTTTCTTCTCTACCTTCAGAGGACTCTAAGAACAAGCCTCAGCACAGGGAGGGAAATCCTATGGAGGATCAGAAAGGGAGGGAGCTTACACAAAGAGTGGGGGCATTAAGGGGAGATAGTAGGGGCAGAGTCTCTGTGAATAGTTCCAAAATGGAAGCCATGCACAGGGGGAGCACTTTACAGAGAGCAGCTTTATTGGGGATAAATAATATGGAACCCAGTACAGGGGGAGGTCTGCAGAGTGGGCAGTGTTGTGCAAGAAAGGGAGCCCTGTCCAAGGGGGAGAAAAGTGGGGGAGTCTTGTAGAGACAGAGAGCTTCAGAATAATGGCCATAATTGTGCTTAGGGAGAGCCCTGGACAGAGGAGAACTGAGCAAGGGAAGTATGTACAGGCCCAGAGCTGCAGCTTGGGCAGCATTATGTTAGGTGGATGGTCCTGTACATGGGCACAGCAGAGTCAGGGAGCCCTCTACAAGGAGTGAAGTAGCCAGGAGGTCCTGTACAGGGTGAGGTCCTTATAGAAAGCAGAATGGCAAGTGTTGCACAAGAAAAATAGCTCTGACAGAGAGGAGTAGAGATGATCGGCCCTGATCTAATTCACGGTGTAGCTCGTTGACCAAGGCTCCATGTGCCCACACTTTGCCTTCATCTTTCAGCCCCAATCCTCTTCTTCTTTGCAGTTTGGGGGCTACATTGAACCTGAGGACAGGAAGGCGTGAGCTGTCCCCTCACCCCCTCCTTTCCCTCTATCCTTTCATTTCAGTTGAGGAGAATGGGACAGTTGACTAACAACTCACAACCCTCTTCCCCACTAGTCTCTACTGCCCTCCTAGAGTACAATGAAGCTGGGTAGAGTCGTATACAAATATTTAATTAAAACTAAGTTGGGTATGCATTGAAATTAATAAAATGGAATGACCATTGAAGGAATGGAGGCAACAGCAGTGCCAATTTCTAAATAAATACTAATGTCATTCCACTATTGTCATTAAGTGATTGTGAAATTATGCAACACAGTTGCATCTTTGGGAGTACATAGGGAAGGCAAGAGGGTGTGAAAATGATGAGGAAGGCACCAGATGCAGTAAGTGGAATGGTTGGAATGACGAAAAAATACAAAGAGTGTGCAGGATTGAGTAAGTGGGTTGAATGATAAGAGGAATTAGAAATAGTTACAATAATTAGATTCTGAGTGAAATAACTGATTCAGAAGAGTTATGGGATATCTGAGGAAGTGGTCTTATAATTTCACTTACTTACCATAGCTGACTACCCATCCTTTGACTCCCAACAGCCTCCGTCCCTGTTATTCCATTTCCTATCCTGTTTTTTTTGGGGGGGGGTTATTTTGTTTTGGGGGTTTGGTGGGAGGTTTGGGGGGAGGGGTTGTTGTTTTTTGTCATTCCACACACATATTTTTTGTCATTCCACACACACACACTTCTGTTCCATATGGCACATACGGACCTACATTGTATTTCCTAGGACTTTTTCCTTCTCTGTTAGGGGAGGGATGGCTACAGGGTTAGAGGGTCGACTTGGACCAAGGATTCCTGGGCTGTCTGTTACAAGGTTGAGACCAGGGGAGAGGAGAACAAGCTCAGAAGCAGGACTATTGAGTTGCCTGTGAAGGGAGTGCAACCTACTGGATTACAGTGGTGTGGAGAGGCTGGAAGGTAGGAGTCCTGAGTTCTCTATTACAGGGCTGGGACGAAGTAGATTAGAGGGGGAGAAGGGGTGGGTTCCAGAACTCCTCAATTCTCTCTTTCTTAAAGAGGAAATGGAGGGGCTGAGAGGCCAGCTCACGCCCTCTTGTCCCTAGCATCAGTCTTGCCCCCAACCTGCAAAGAAGAAGAGGACTGGGGCTGAAAGATGAAGTCAAAGTGTGAGTGCATGGAGCCTAAGTTGTAAGTGAGAAAAATATGCGAGACTTTACAATGTCTTTGCTTCTAACATGGTACGGAAGTAAAGGCTGGAGCCTTATCAAGTGACAGCTGGTGGGTTTCAAGGCTGGTGGGGCGCAGGGTAGGGCCAGAAGTGGGAGGGGCCAGGCCAACGGTAGGTGGAGCCAATGGTAGGCGGAGCCAGCACTGCACATGCAAACAGAGAGCGAGCAAAGCAAATCATCTTAAGCCAGCAATATTATGTGAAGTCTTTAGCACACCACAAAAGCATCAGCACGGAGTTCCACTTGTCCCCCAGAACATGCTACACAGTTTTGTTGTAATGTAAAAGGCATCTCCTGAAACCAGAGAGGGAACATTCATGCAAAGACTAGTCATTACCAGGGGCGTAACTAGGGTGCAATGGACCCCTGGCCAAGATGGGAGCCCCTATCCAGCAGGCCGAAGGGCACTGCTATCAAACACACAAGACATCCAAAATGCAGCCAGTCTATTAAGCGCATTATGCCATGAAAAGAGACATATATATATAACCAGTTCAGCTGTGCCCCCATGATCAATTCACGCTGCCCCCACCCCATAACCAGTTCACTTGCACCCCCGGGGCAGCATGAATTCATTATATAGTGGGCACAAATGAACTGGTTATGGGGTGGGAGTTTAAAGACAGTATTCCTTTTAGCAATAACTTCATTAAGAAGAGTTAGTGAAATAGCAGCCATAATAATCTCAGAACCATAGTTGCAGATTTTCCAAGCTAGAATAGATATTGCTTTACATCCTAAATACCTACCTAAGATAGTATAAGTAAGAAAGTTGTGAGAATGTAGCCCTTTTTACACAGGCCTCTCCCACACATGAACACGCAGATTTCTGAGTGTTCATGGGTGGGGGAGTCTGGTGTGAACGACGCAGCGCACGTGCTCACAGTGACTGGGGATGCCTGTGTGTTCCTGCCTAACATGCATCCCCAATCCCCCAATCTCTTCTACTTGCATGGAGTAAATGGGGGGAAATGGCATTTGCTCCGTGAATGCACATGAGTGGGGGGTGAGTGCGGATGAGTGTGCAGTCGTGTGCCCACCCCACCCATGCACCGGCATGCCCATCGATTCCCCACCTGGCAGAGCCATGTAAAAATAGCATGTGAGGAGCCACTTGAAGAAGAACAGAAGGTTGCTGTCTTGTAAAGAATTTTCTTCAAGATAGCTCAGAACATTCTCACAACACTGTCAGAGCTGGGTCTTGAACCCATGGCGTGCTGACAGGCTATCCAGCGCTCTGCGCCACCTGGTGGGCTTGTGAGGGTGCTGGGTTTTCCCCCTCCTGTCTCCCTTGTGTGCTTGCTCCCTGTGTGTCATGCCCCTTCCCAGCTGTAGCCAATTACCTTAGCCCTGCCTCCCAGCTTCCTGATTGGCCACAGGAAGTATTTAAGCCTTGGTGTGGCCACAGGAAGCTGGTGGAGCAA
>QEPC01000755.1:1723321-1756237 GCA_003113815.1 Sphenodon punctatus | reverse complement strand
CCCTGTGGTGGGTTCCACCCTTGGCTCCGGACCCTGACCTCGATGATGAGTCGCGTACCTTCTTAGCCCAGGGTGCCTGGTAATGCTGCTGAGTACCTAATCTCTCGGGTGCAAGAGAGCGACTGAGAGGTTTCAGAGGGTCGCCTTGGGGCCACCCTTTCCCCCCCTGTGCCTGGGCCTAGATTCCTCCTTCTTTTTTTCCCTCTCCCCAGTTCCGTCCCCTGGAACCTGGTAATCCTGGCCTTCCTTCTCCCTCCTTGGTTTCCCCCACAGCTCCATACCTCGGAGCCTGACAGACACCCACCCTTCCAGCCTCACATGGAATATTCCTAGAAAGGGTTGGAAGGAACTGTCATTCTGAGGGAGAGAGTGCTTTTTATACTAGAGGATCTAGAGACCATCACATGGTCTATTATTTGAATATGGTGACCATACCATGCCCAACCCAGTTGTGAGAATGCAAAGCAATCTTGAAGAATCTTCTTTACAAAGCAACAACATTCTGATCACTCACATGGGGAGTTGTTTGTTTAACAGATTTGTCTCCCAGTCCAATCGGATCCTACTGCAGGCAGAGGGAGAGGAGGGGGAACCCCAGCAGTGCACATGCAAACACAGAGCAAGCAAAGCAAACCATCTCAAGTCAACAATATTATGTTAAGTCTAGCACACCACAAAAGCAGCAGCATGAAGTTCCACTTGTCCCCCAAAACATGCTATGCAGTTCTGTTGCAAACTAAACTTACCAGACAGGGAACAAACATTCATGCAAAGACTAGTAATTAGAGAACCAAGATATGGCATGGTGGCCTTCTTGCAGCAGAAAAGCCTTGAAACTGGTACTGAAAGGGGGGCCTTTTTAAATGCAGTGAACATTCCAGCAAAGATTAGAATCCCCTCCAACCCCCCCTCCCCCCAAAAAACCCAGAAAGCAGACAATTAGGGTGACAGGGTCTCACACAGGGTGAAAAACTAAAACAGCAAGTAAAGGGCCAAGAAAATATTTTTTAAAATAGGACATGAGGCAACACAGCCCTTCCAACTGAGCTCACAAAATTAGTAATTTCCCCTGCCTGTAATGCATGGGGTAGGGAGGGAGAGAAGAGGACAAAAGAAAGCACAAGCAAACAAACAATGTACAGGATCTCAGGGCAGGGGATTTGTTTTTTCAAAACTTACCAAGTTTCTGAAAGGATGAGACCTCCTGATCACTCTAGTCTGACTCTGATAACCACCTTCTGTTGTTCTTCCCTCCAAACAAGGAGGTCAGGGACTCCAAACAAGTCCCCAGCATCTCCCCGCTTGTAAAAAAAAAAAAAGTGGGGAGATTTCTCGCTCCCCCCCTCCCCTCCAGTGAACCTAGGGAGGAAGGAGCAAGGAAGAGTGAGCGCTTTCCCTCCTTCCTCCCACTCTGGTAGGGGAGGGGCCAGGGGGAGAAAGAGGAGATATGGGGTGGCTAGAGCATTTAGAAAAGGCACCTTGACACGCTCCCTAGGCTTTGCTGATTGGCTGGGTTTCTCCATATGAACCCAGAGAAGGAGCACATGGCACTTACCCCACTCCCTTCCCAATCCCCCAGAAAGCAGTGATTTTCTGGGCTGATGCACAGCACATGCTCCCTGAGGGCTTGGGGAGATCATCTAAGTCCCCAACTACCTTTATCTCTGGCCAGTGAGTGGAAAGCTAGAGGGAGGGGGGAGCAGCAGGAGGAGGTGGATGTTTGTCCCCTCCTCCTCCTCACCTTGCAGATTTCTTTCCCTGCAGGCTTTGTTTACATATGACTCATCGGCTCTCCAGAAGGAGAGTTTAAATGTAAACAAGGCCTTCAGACAAATAGGGAAACTGACAGTGCTGGCACTGGATCAGTTAAGGAGCAGATCCTGGCTCCCCAGCAAGCATGTGGGGGAGAGACCCCTGAGGGGCTTGGCGGGCTTGGGGGGATGTCTGCCCCAACACCCTGGGGGAGGGGCAACCACTGGCCTTATCTAATCATGGAAAATTTCCTGTACTTTTAGAAACATGAAAGTCTAGAAAACACAGAAGTGCCATTCTATTCTTTCCAGTAGAGGGCAGTATCCATAAAAAAGCTGGCATATTGCAATATTTCATTGGAGCTAATGATTGAAGAGAGACATGCATAAAAGAAAGGGTCCTAGGCCTTTTCCAAGCTTGCAGCAGTCTTCTGCTTTCATTTTGTTTAATAATCCTTCAGAAACAGTTTTGAAACCCTTGACAAAGCAACACAGCATGTAGATCAAAACATATGATGGCCAGATGGCCCATGGTTTCATCCTTCAGCATCCATATGCTTCCAATAAATCTGCAGATTGTTGTTAACAGACCTGTGGTTTAGACTCACATGGATCTTTCTTGGCAGGAAGGGGCTTTGCAGATGTTGAAAAATAAAATCTCCCTGTTGCTGAAGAAGGAGCTTCACTATTGCACTGGAAATTAGGTTCATTTACTGCTTACCAGAACAAGGTAGTGAAAACATCTTTGGGAAACTCCCATGGATTGACTGTAAAAAAATCCCTGTTTTTTTCTTCAAAGGGATAAGGCAGTGAGGTTGTGGTCTTGCACCCAAGCCTCTCCATCCTCTCAGACTTGCCCTCCATGACATGTTCCTTATCTCCCATCATGACACCATTTTCTTTCTGGGGAAGGGTGGCATGGCAAGAGAGGGACCGAGAACATGAGGCACAAGCAGATGACAGGATAGGTCTTCACATTATGTTAACCATGGGTGGAATAAACACCATGGTACTGTTATGTCATCCTTTGGCGGAGCAATGTTCATGCTGCCACCTGATGGAATCTGTCTACCAGGGGAGTCCTTTGGGGGACAGCATAAATATGGAATCTTTTCCATGATAACCTGTATAGGACTGTTGGGGCTCCCTATTGGCCATCTGTCAGGCAGTAGCAGGTAACCCAATCCTGACTGACACAGCTAACAAGAGGGAAAAAGGGAAAGCCACCTTCAAGGGAAAAGGGATCCCTTGGTTAGGGAACCTTGTTCTTTGTTGGTCAGCTGTCAAGCTGGGCAGGTGCAGGGAATACAGTTTATGCCAAATCATTTAAGGACATTGACTGGGTTCCATTTTCCCTCTTAAAATTTGATCTAAACTATTTTAGTCCAGTCCAGTGAGATATTTATCATGTTAATGGGTGCATGGTCAATTTAATTAGGTGATTTAATTAAGCGATCCACTACACACACATTTCTCCTGCCAAAAGTTCTCCTGGTAAACTGCTTTGCTCCAGGCAGCTGTGGTCACTTGGTTTCCATGGCAGCCCCTCACATCCACAGCTGAAGCTACGACTGCCTCAGGGCAGTGTGTGTGTGTGTGTGTGTGTGTGTGTGTGTGTGTGAAGAATGCATCCAGGAACTTATTTGTAGACTTGTAAACCCAGAAGATTGAAAAACCAGCACTTTAAGGTGTGTGTAAAAATGCTCAGTGATGTGATTAGTGGTCTGGCTGAATGACGTTGAGTGGCAAGGTAGTCCATTGAACAGATGTTAATTGTACACCGTGTTATGAGCTGCTTTATGGGTCTCCTCAGGAGTTTCCTGCTTATGTCTCAGGCTGTACACCCATGTTTACTCCGTGGCAAAACCTGTCTTTGAAGAGACCAAATGTAATGGAATCTGGAAAGATGGCAAGCCTCATGTATACAAATGCCAAGTCCTACTTGTCTCCCACACACTCTGTCCCTTTCTTTGTTGTCATCCACCCCACACCCCTCTGAGAAGAAAACTATACTTGCAAAGGTGGAGAGAACATCAGAGAGTATGTCAAGTATTTGAGGGGAAGACCTAGAGGTATGACATGGGCTGTCTTCTTTGCCATGTCTAGATGGTTTATATCCCTCAAGCAACCTTGGAATGCAATAGTCTAACTTAAATACTAATCAATAAGTGGTTTCAGAGCCAAATGATTATGATTCATTGCTGGCAATACTGGGTATTTTGAAGAAATAATCATACTGAAATACTAATAATAGGTCAAATGCCTTCCAGCTATGATGGTCCATCTCAAATCAGGAAAAAGAATGGTACCACCTACGTTGAAGTGAAAATGACTAAAGACCCTGATCACAGTGAGAAATCCCATTAGCAATTGGGGCCATTTAAAAAAATTAAAATAAAAAAATAGTCCCACAATTACCTTCAATACAGGACTGAACTTTATTAATATCTATCAAAGTGTTAAGATCTGAATGAGGGAGGCTGGGATTAAAAATGGCCGAGTTTTTAAAAATCTGTCAAAATGCTAAAGTCCTTTCTGACAAAATGGAATGCTTTAAAAATGCCACAAAGCTTAAATCTAAAACAGCCGGGGAACCCTTTCTCTCCTGCTGTCCACTTTGAAGTTAATACAAGCTTTGTATACTGGATAAGAGTTGGGGATGGGGTTCCTCAGGATGTGGAAAGACAGAAAGGTCCATACAAGTGCTTGAGGGAGCCCCCAAGACCAGCAGAATGGGGGACTTTGAGAAATGTGCTGCCCAGCCTCCACCCCCTCTAGAGACTTGATATGTGGAGGGAGGGAGAAGGGACCATGAGGTGAAGCAACAACAACAGCTGATCCAGGGAGATGGAGGTTGCAGCTGGAACACTGTTTGGCTGACAAGGGGGTAGGGCCTGAGCTGAGCAGCCTTGGGACCTCAGATACAAGAGCGAGGCGTGGCCGGCAGGTGCATGGACACATCACTATGTCATGTATTTCCTATTATAAGCATATATTTTTGACCATCTGTGTTCCTAATGTATTAATTTTGAGTTTCTTTATGTTAACTTTTTGTTTCAAAGTATTGGATTTGTGTTTTGCAGTATTGATTCCTAAAATCAACTTCTGTGATTAGCACTGGTTCAGGCTGAAGTTTCTTCAGCTACATTCCAATGAGTTTTTTTCTAAACTTCCCAAATGAACTTTCACCGTATTCAAGGAAACAGTCAAATGGCTAGGAGCTAAAAGGCAATAAAAAGGCCTTCTCAGCCTAGGTGTCTGGAATCTTATCTATTATGTCTAGATGATGAATGATCAGGCCATAAAACATCTCCATACTGAGAAGGAAGATTTGTTAGTTTTTTCTAGCTAACATATCTATTTAATTAATGGTTGAAATAACCTTTAAGTTTTGGTTATTCTCTCTGTAATCTGACAATTATCTTTGATAAAAATATAAGGTTTCTATTTAAACCTTGAAGGAAATTTAAAAAAACTTTACTTGTTCAGAATTAAGATAGCCAATTAGAATCCAGTGTATTTCCTTGCTAACTGACGTCAGTGCTCAGAAATGTGAGCCTTCTGGCAAACTGCTTAAGAAGAGAAACTTAGCCTGACTTTTTTTAGACTGAAATTCCACACCTCATGTTAGAGTTTCTTTCTCACCAACATCTTGGCAAACAAAGTGAAGAACTGGGAAGAATGTAATGTATGATTCTTGATATCTTTGAGCCAATGAATTGAGCATATGTTAAGCTTTTAGAAGCTTTTTTCTTAAAATAGAGATGTTTTAAGATCATGTAATTTTGATTGGTTATCTATGCTATTCTATGTAAACTACTGATAGTCTCTATTTATATTGAAGTAAACTATGCTTATATTTTTAATATATTCTAAAAGTCCCATGTTCCATTTATTTATAAATATATTGTCTTTTTACAATACTTGCTTTGCTAGCTTGGCCTCAAAGTAAAGTGTAAAACTCATTTTATACAATTAGGAGAAAAAGATCCATTCCAGTATGATTAGTTAAGCTGGAAAACTTAGCCTTCTTTCCTTTTATAAAAAGAGTAATGCAAAACGTGACAACTAGCCCCACCCGAAGCCAAGCGAGATCCAGGCAAGTGCTTGAGGGAGCCCCCGAGACCAGCAGAATGGGGGACTTTGAGAAATGTGCTGCCCAGCCTCCACCCGCTCTAGAGACTTGGTATGTGGAGGGAGGGAGAAGGGACTGTGAGGCGAAGCAACAGCAACAGCTGATCCAGGGAGATGGAGGTTGCAGCTGGAAAGCTGCTTGGCTGACAAGGGGGCGGGGCCTGAGCCGAGCAGCCTTGGGGCTGCAGATACAAGAGCGAGGCGTAGTTGTCGGCTGTGCCGGTGGCACGTGCTCAATGGGCAAGGCCAAAGGGGTGTGCCCTTTGGTTGTGCCCTTCGGTTGGGGCGGGGGGCTAACTTCTCCATTATTGAATGCATTATGAGAGTGGGAATTGGCTAGGAAGGGGATTTTCCCTTTTGGAATAGTTGAAGTGGAGGAGGAGGATGTTCCCCTCTGCTTTATAGTGTGGGGGGAGGGGTGGGAGCTGAAACTGCTGGATGCATAGTGGGAGGGATGTGATTGTTGTATGGTCTGCTATGGGGTTTGGGGATTGTATTATGATATGAATTGTTGTTACTATGTTGGGGAGGAGGAGTAGAGTGTTAGATTCTGTTGCTAGTTATGGGTAGGAGGGGAGAGGGAAGGGATTGTTAAGAATAATGTAATTCTGTATATTGAAATGCATTATGTTAATTAATATGTATATGAGGTGTGCTTTTTTTTGTATTGATGGAAAGGTGGTCTCCCTTCTGGTGAGAGCAGGAGGGTAAGGTCAGTTTATGGATTCTCCCCTGGTGGCAGCAAGGGTAGAAATATGGATGGGTGATTTTGTTTAATGGAGTGATTTGTTATACTGTATTTAAATGTTATTGGTGTTTATTGATCTGTTGTATTGCATTTATATGTTGTTGGTGTATATATCCCTCTGTTTGTTAGCTGCCTCAAGTCGCCATAGGCGAGAGAGTTGTGGGATACAAATAAAAGGTGGTGATGATGATGATGATGATCCCATCCCCATCCTCTTGAATGCATGCTCTTCTCTTTTCCTTATTTCACTCTTTCAGTACTTGAGAGTAGAAACTGGATCTGCAGGCTAGATCCAGGAACTTGGAAGAGGCCAATTAAAAAGCAGTTGTGAGCCCAGTTTGGCCCATGGACCAGAGGTTTTCCACCTCTGATCTAAAGTGAGGAGCTGCCCACATACACCCTGCAGGAAATGGGGAGTGTCTGAACTCTATGGCTGGCAGTATCTGGCATTAGATGTTACTTTGTGTGTGTTTACACTCAATTCAGCCAACGTGATGTACAGTATTTGTTGTCCCTATTTTCCTTGAATCCTAGAACTAAGTTAGAATATATATATTTAAAAACTTGCTTCTACAGGGAGATAGAAATATAATTAACTGATTAACTCTGATTGTCATGAAATGTTTGTCTTCATGCAGATCTGGCTACAAATTACAGGTTGAACAAATTTCTGTAGTTCTTGATTCATTTGCTCCTTTTTGTTATGCAGTATTTAAAGCACTAGTATTTGCATTATTTATTTGAATGTAAGTTCCTGATATTTGCATGAGCACAGATGCTGGCATGAATTAATAAAAAGAACTAGCTTGAACTCTGAGGTTCTTTTATTAAGTTTTTATTTTAAAAAAACTGTAACTTGGAATTCACAGTCTGTTTCTCTGCATTTGAGGAACAATGGGGGAGCTAATTTAATAACTCTAAATCCCCACATATGCCATTGAAATATTCTGTTGCTTAAAGTGGCTGTTTTGTAATGCAAAGGACATGCATTCAGATCCTTTAAAAGGTTGCCCATTTATTAAAACTTCTGCTAATCTATAATTACATTGAAGGCTAATTAATCCTCACTATTTTTTCACAGCAACTGAAGGGAAAAAAATGAGATCCAATCCAAAACATTTTGCATTTAGAAAAGAAAATGAGAATAGCAGTTCAACCATGTCTTCGTTATATAACCACAGAGGAATTAGAAATGGACTAACAATTAAAGCTAAAACTTTTAGAAAGTATTGGAAATCTAAGGCTAATTTCATGATGGGTAGATCATCTGTCCTGAAGGTCAGACTAAATATACACCTCTTTGTAGGGTTGCCACCTCTCCAGGTTACCCCCAGAGTCTCTGGTCAGCCAGGGGCACTTAGAGAAATCAAAGCTTCCAGGGGTGGTTGGAAAGAGAGGGCAGGCCATATGGACTTTCCTGCTTGTTTTCCAATGTTGTCCTACTCTGTGGAGCATCATGATGTACAGAGTTCCCCATAAGGAGCATGGTTACATCATTAAGGGTTGTGTCGGCCCTTTTTTCTGCATCCCTACCAATATAGCCTCACGTCTCCTCCTCAGATGAATCCCAGAGGACAGTTGTCACCCTATCTATTTACTAGGGATGGGACTCTGTGCAAAATTTCAGTATCAGTCAGTTTTGGTTTTGGTTCTCATGAATTTCAGTTCTTTTTCGGTTTCGGTACAATCGGATCTTTTGCATTGATTTTTGTACCAGATTTTTAACATTGCATTTTTTTAATGGGGGACAAACTGTAATGTTAAAAATTCAGTACAAAAATCAATGCAAAAGTCCCGGTAGTACCCAAACCAAAAAAGAACGGAAATTTCAGATTAATCCAAAATGGCCATTTTGGGTACTTTTGGTTTTATCTGAAACCAAAATTCCCATCACTACTATTTACCATGTGTGCACATGGAAATTAGGGAGTAGCTGGGGACAACTCTAGGTGACTATCCATGCTTCTATCAGGGGGGCAAAGGTCAGGGCACACAGGAGCTGAAGTATAGGGCTAGAGTTGGGAGAAGAGATACCTGGGAACGAGAGAGGGGTGGCAGCAAGGTAAGGGGAGACCTATCAGCCATCATCCAATCTGAGGAAGACTGAAGGTCATTCCAGGGAACTGGTCTTGTCCGCCTTAGTTGAACGTATGACTCATTACTGAGGTACAAGAAAGAACAGGGACCGAGGACTCAAGGAACCCAAACACAGAGGGAACAAGGGGTCAGGAAGCAGGGGGGAACAAGGAGTCTAGAAACTAGAGGAGTTCAGGGGCCCAGAAACCAGAGGGGGAAACAGGGAGCCCAGAAACTGAGAGGGACACAGGCCGTGAACGTTAGGATGGGAACATCAAGGATCAAGGCTAGGGAACTCAACTAGAGCAAGAGAAGGGGAGAGCACAAGGGACTAGGAACATAACTGGAGCACAGATGCAACTCAGAATGGGGAGAAGAGCAGTTGCTCCACCCAACTTCCTGTGGACACCAACAGGCCTTAGGTTTTGGGTAATTTCAGATGTGATGAGACCACGGTCAACCACAGTGAATCCCTTGTGGTGGCTCTTTGTCCTATAACATCCAAAAGATTCCTGCCAAATGTTCACCACAGTGAATACCTGGCGGGAATCAAAATAACCACGATTCCGGAGGTGAGACCGGCCTCACCTCTGGAATCGTTGCTAGATTGGGCATGATCCGGGATGGGATGGCAATGGCCATGCTGAACATCAGGCCACCAGCCCCTTCCAGCAATCCGGCCCCAACCACGGGACAGGATCGAGTTCAGTGGCCGTATGGCCACTGTGTCCACCCATCTCCCGGAGGGCGGGCAGGCGGGGGAGTGTGGGGTGGCAGGGCTATTTGACCGCATGTCGTGCCATGTTGCCCCTCCCCAATCCCTGGTGTGAATCAGGACAGCATGCTAAAGGCCAGCCGGCCTAATTCCTGACCGAGATCCAAAACGGATCCCATTGTGTGATTCAATGTGGCAGGCCTCCAGGCCCGTCATGTCTGAAATTACCCTTTGTCTGGTAGCAAATCAGGAAGTTGGGAGGCAGGACTGGAGCAATGGGACACAGCTAAGAATGGGCATGGCATGGCATGGCAAAGACTGGGAGAAAACAGAAGGCAACATGGGAAGGAGGGAAGTGGGCTGAAATCAGACCTGAGTGGTAGCACCAGCAGTCAGGAAAGCACTGCAAACCCCTGATGCCAAGGGTTTGTTTGAGACCCATGACCTGAAACATTGGGTGAAAACAGACATGATGCTAACCACCTTTTAACCACCCTTGGTGGTTATTTATGCATGCTGCAGGGCTGCATAGGGCACCAATACAGCCCTGCAACATGCATAAATAACCACCAAGGGTGGTTAAAGGGTGGTTAGTGTCATGTCTGTTTTCTCCCAATGAATGCCNCCAAGGGTGGTTAAAGGGTGGTTAGTGTCATGTCTGTTTTCACCCATTTATGCCTAGGGTGGTCACCTGTTCAAGTTTTGTCTAGAGTCTCTGGGCTCCAAAGGAAGTCCTGATTTCTCTGCGTCAGCCAGGGGTGCCCCCAGAATTCCAATGCCTACCTGTTTGAATGGGTGGCTGACAGTACCGGATAGAACAAGGAACTGTGGACTGGCTCCCTACCTAGCAGGAGAAGTCCAAACTACTTATCACAGGGCCAGGATCTCCTAGGAAAACCATAAAAGTACATTCAGGGTGATGAGTTTAGCTATGGAAATAACCCCTGTGCATTTGCACACACCCTGAAGGATTGGGCCAACCAGAGGAACCAAACTAATACTATCCCTTCCATGTCAGATGATTGTAGGGATGGAATGGACTGCTTGGGGTTCCGGCCGGCCAGAACTCAACCCACAGGACCAAGAGATTTGTGGAGAAGTAACCCCAGACACAGAGGAAGGAACAGAACCTGTTTGATGGTAAAATAAGCCAAGAAGGAAAAACACTGCAGGGTGTGACTGTAGTGACAAAGCAGTACCCTGAGAGGGAACAGGTATCCTGGGGTAACAAACCCAAATCCCTGGCTCTGCCCCGGTAGGGATTTGGACTTGACCACACAGGGAGAAGGGAAGGAGGCATCTCAGAGGTGCCCATTGGAGCCCAAGATGGAATGGAAAGTAAACAGGCCACACCTGTGGGCAAGAGAAGTCCCCAAAAAGGGCCCCGAGAAAGATCCATGGTAGAAGAGTTTGTAGGGGTAATTAATTCCCTCTGAGAGGTGCCTGACCTGTGATGATCTGTGGATGGATTACCAAGAGTCTCGGCATGATAGGCCCACCCACTGCTTTGTGTGTGGTTGGGATGCAATGTGGGGGTCACATAGAATGCGAACAGCCTGGTAAAGTTGTTTAGAGGACTGAATAGAACTATTGGGCATGGAAGCAGGGCTCCCACTCAACCTCATGGATCAGTCTCAAACCCAATGGGCATTGGGCAAGGGTTGTGTGAAGCAGTGTGCCTGCTGACTGGGGTGAATTGTGGCAGGACTGGTTCTGGTCAGGCCAGCAAACTGCTATTCGCAGCTTGTAGCCAAGCAATCCTTACAGCAGCTGAGCCATTAGTAGGGGTGTGCAATTCATTTTTGTTATTATAAAGAAAACAAAATTTTTCATTTTCTATTTAGTTATTGTAAAAATGAAAATGACAAATAATAATGAAAACAAAAACAAAAATTAATTTTCATTTCCGAAATAATGGGGGAAAACCTGAGAAACATATTTCCAGCTATACCTTTTCTTTTTTTTCTGATGAAACTTGGAGAGATTGTACCCCCAATGCAGGGCACTATATGTACCATATTTCAGAAAGATTGGATGAAGGGAACCAATTGTATAAGCAATTGAATGTTGTGATTTTAAGAAAAGCTGCATACACATTCCTGGCTACAACTTCTTTATCTTCCATCCCATTTGCATGAAACCTGGGAAGATTATGTAATCCTGACAAATTGGATAAAGAGTCCTGATGTTGTAAGTCATTAACTTGAACATACATTTCCTGCTGTAACCTTTTATATTCCAACCTGTTTACAAGACATTTGGCAGGAATATATAACACACCTTCCCTGTCATCTCTTCCAAACTTCAGGATAATTTGATAAAGGGACCACATTTTATAAGCAATTGAAGTTGACCCCTTTAAGATCATTATTCAGATAAATAGAAGCACCTGCAGTGCCAGTCAGAGGCAAGCACCTGGAATGGCAGTGGGAGGGAGGCTGTAGGAGGGAGAATGGGGACCTACTCAACAGACTGACAGACACATTCACTGTCCAGTTACTGCATGCTTCCAGCTTTACAGGACCAATAAGTGGTGGCTTCGGGGTGGACGTAGGGGGCGTCCCTCAGGCGGGCATAGAAGGGACATAACTGGGACTTTGGGGATAGCATCCCATCAATCAGGAGACATGTTTTGCACACCCAGTCTGGCCAGTTATCATCACAATCACATCCTGCAGCACTGTGACAGAAGACAATAGAGAAACTCTATTGGCTCTTTCCTAAACAGATGCGTTTGACTTCCCAGTAAGAAGAGGGGGAGAGAAGTTGGGATGGTCACAGCACAGAATGAGAATATTTGTTTGATATTTCTGCTGGCCAATAGGCATCACAAACAGATTTTACACCACAATGACACATAAGAGAATCGCTGGCTTAGGCTCATTCTGTGTATATGCTGTGCAGGATTATAAAATTAGGAGCCTTTATTACATCTTTCTGATATTTGGCAGATATGATCCTGAAGGTGTGTCATATATCTGTACAAATTTCACTTGGTGGACCACAAAGATTTTACAGTCAGACATACATTTATAAGTTAATTGCTTATACCACCAGAATCCTTTATCCAGTCCTTCTGAATATTGGCACAGGTAGTCATCTTGGGGTGAAGTATAAGCTTCCAAGTTTCATCCACATTGAGTGGAAGATAAAGGGTGTTTTTACTAGGGATGTGGAAATGTGGTTTGGAAGTTCGGGGTTCGGCCCGAACTCAGGGGGTTCGACCTGTTCGCGAACACCCCGAATCCGAACTGACCCCCGGCCGAACTGACCGACAAAGTTTGTGTTCCGAACGCATTTGGGAGGGGGTGGGAGCAGGGGCAGGGAGGCACCCGATTTTCCCTCCCCCCCCTCCAGGCTGCGTAAGTGGAAGGGGCACCGGGGAGCACCTCCCCCCCTGCCCAGCCTGAGAATTTTTTTACCCCCCCACCACAAGGATCGCCCTACCTGGTGGTGCTGGGGCTCTGGCCCTGGGTCCAGTGGCAGCAGTGGTGGCAGTGGCAGCAGCATAGAAGGCAGCGACGGATATGCCAGCGGTGGCACTCCGGAGCACTTCACACCACTACTAGGCCTTCCAGGTCAAACTGGAAGGCCTAGTAGCGGCCTGAAGCACTCTGGACCACTACCGCTGCTGGACCCACTGGATCCGCTGGACCCGCCGTTGCTGCTGCTGCCACTACTGGACTCAGAATCCCAACCTACTTGGTGGTGCCGGGGCCCTGGGCCTGGGTCCAGCGGTGACAGCAACAGTGGTGTTGGGTCCGCTGGCAGCAGCACTCTGGACTGCTTCAGGCCACTACTAGGCCTTCCAGTTTGACCTGGAAGGCCTAGTAGTGGCCTGAAATGCTCTGAAGCACCACTGCCGCTTGACCCGCTGCCACTGCCACCTCCACTGCCACCGCTGGACCCAGGGATGGAGCCCCGGCACCACCAGGTAGGGCGATCACTGAGGTGGGGGTGTTAAAAAAAATTCCCAGGCTTGGAAGGGTGGGGGTGAGGTGCTCCTCGGAGCCCCTTCCACCCACACAGCCTGGAGTGGGGAGGGGGAGGAAAACCCCACCACCACCCAAACGGGTTCAGCCCCCCTGAATGGGTTCAGCCCAAACAGGCCAGACCGAACAGTTTCAGGTTTGGCCGAACCCCGAACAGGCCAAACTCCAAACCCCCAGGGATTCGCACATCCCTAGTTTTTACACACAAATTTCTCCTGGATGTTTGCTGTTAAAGCCTGAACTTTCTGTGTGTCTAAATCACTCACCCAAGTCTTAAACATGTGGATCTTTGAACTTCTGCGTAGAACTTCTCCCAGAACTTTTGTGTGTAAAAGGGTCTCCTGGTAAACAGCTTTGCTCCGGGCAGCTGTGGTCACTTGGTATCCATGGCAGCCTGTCACATTTACAGCTATGGCTAATTTAGGCTGCCTCAGGGCAGTGTGTGTGTGAAAAATGCATCCGGAACTTACTTGTGGGCTTGTAAACCCAGAAGATTGAAACATCTGGAACTTTAACATGTGTGTAAAAATGCACAAAGATGTTCCAGCCAGGAATGTATACGCAGATTTTTGCAAACTAACATAATCCATCTGCTTATAAAATTGGATTCCTTTATTTAATCTCTCTGAAATTTGGTACACTTAATGGCTTCCATATGCAATACAATACTTCCAAGTTTCATCCAAATCTAACAGTAAAAAAAAATTACAGACAAAAATGTGTTTTACATTTAAACCAGTGGAAATCGAAAATGAAAACAAAAACGAAAACAGAATTCTGATATTTACAAAAACAAAAATGAAGTCTTTCAATCAAAAAAAATGTAAAATATAAACAAATAATGACATTGGTCCTCGGTTCACACCTCTACCAGTTAGGGCTACCAGAATAATCTGTACTGACTCAGTTTTTTAGATCCCTCTTAGTCTGGCTTTCATCTGGGCTGTGGCACTGAGGCTTTGCGTGTGGCTTTGGTTGATGACCTTTGCTGTGAATTAGATCAGATTCATTTTTCTCTGCTGAATCTATTAGATCTGCCGGCGGCTTTTGATACTGTTGACCATGAGATGTTGGCGACTCGGCTGTGGGACCATGCTGGGTTGGACGGGACTATTCTTGAATGGTTTCGCTCATTCCTGGCTGGAAGAACTCAGCGAGTGGTACTCGGGGACCATTTTTCAACTCCCCAGTACCTCTCGTGTGGAGTCCCGCAGGGTTCTATTCTGTCCCCTTTCCTGTTCAATATGTGTATGCAGCCGGTGAGCAAGGTCATGAGAAACTCTGGAGTTCATTGTCATCAATATACTGATGACACTAAACTTTATTTTTATTTTTCATCTGACCCAGACCTCACAATCTTGGTGCTTACATGATGTCTGGCGGCTGTGGGGGACTGGATGAGGGTGAGCTGACTGAAGTTGAATCCCGACAAGATGGAGGTGATGCTAGTGGGGAAGGTGGTGGGTGTGGCGTCCCCCACTATTGACAGGGTTCATCCTTTGCTGGTTCCCCAGGTTTGGAGTCTGGGAGTGCTGCTTGATGAGCAGCTTTGTCTAGATGCCAAGGTTGGAGCTGTGGCGAGGAGCGCATTCCGTGATAAACTTGGTGCGATGGCTTCGGCCATACATCTCAGACTCTGACCTGTCCACTATCATCCATGCTTTCATCACCTCAAGACTGGACTATTGTAAAATGCTCTACATGGGGCTGCCCATGGTAATGATTCAGAGACTGCAGCGGTGCAGAATGTGGTGGCCTGTGTCTTTACCACTACATGAGATATTGGGGTCAGACTGACCCCACCAAGCACCAAAAACATTAAAATATGTTAATTAGTAGTTCTTCAAGTTTGAGCTTTTAGGACATTGTCACCGGCACCTCTGGACATAACATACTAAAATTTCAGCCTGATAACTCTTACCGTTTGTCTCCTACAACTAAAAAAGTGCCATTTTGCAAATGGACCTCAGGTTTCCATAGAGTTTTCCTATTGGGGTCCAATCGACCCCAGCCAATGCATTTCAATTGGGGTCAAATGGACCCCAACTTAAAATAAACCAAATAAATAGTTTTCAAGGACCATTCAGATAGCAAGGGGACATAGAACTCAAGGCCACTTCAGACTGGCATCAGCAATGAAAATTAACCCCTTCACTGCTATTATCTTGTGCCTTGGTATCATGGTTTTCTATAGGGGTCCAATGGACCCCAAGACCTGGCGAGTGCAATTTTTTAAAGCCTGATATTATTCAGTGTTTTCTTTCTTCTTAGGCTTAGATTAGTTACAAATTAAATGTTTACTGTTTGTTGAATCAATATTCTGTATTTTAAATAAAAATTACAGTTTTTACAAAGGAAAAAGATGTTTTGGGGTCATTGGTTATGTTTGGGTGATAACAATCCCCATAAAATTATCTCTCATGTGTTTCTCTGTGTGTGTATGCTTCCAGGGCTTAGTTTGAAGGTCTCTGACATTTTGGGAAACAGACTATGTTTTGGGGGTAAAATAGACCCCACCGACAATGGGTTTTCCCATAGGGTGTCCATATGTACCCCAAGACCTGGTGAGTGAATTTTTTTTTAAGTCCGAAGGTAAGGGTTTACAGGGATGGGTCACTGTGAGCATATTACACCAGTGCTCCGTTCTCTGCACTGACAGTCTTTATTCTTCCGGGCCCAATTCAAGGTGTTGGTGTTGACCTATAAAGCCCCATATGGCTTGGGCCCCATATATCTGCAAGATTGCCTCACTCCCCGTGTTCTGGCTTGGCCCCTGTGGTCAACCAGGAGCGCCCTTTTCAAAGTCCCCTGGGTATCCCGGGGGGGGCAATTATGGAGAGGACATTCTTGGTGGTCGTGCCGAGGCTATGGAACTCCCTTCCGGTAGAGGCCTGGGTGGCCCCAGATGTCTCGTCTTTTTGATGTCAATGCAAGACATGGCTGTTCCACCAGGCCTTTGGTGAGGGAGATGGGGGAGGGTGGGTTTTTATTTGTGTGGGGGGTGGTAAGGGTGGGGTATTTTTTTCCCTCCCTCCTCTTCTCCCGGGGGGTGGGGGGTGTTTCCCCCTTTCGCCCTCTTTCTCCTATTTTAGATGTTTTATGTTGTTGTTTGTGTATTTTTATGTGTGTTTTTATACTTTTATATGGTGTAAGCTGCCCCGAGTTGCCTTTGTCTGGAGGGACAGGATATCAAATGTTTTAATAAAAATAAAAAATAAATATAATCTGAAAGTCCAGCTACTAGGGAGGAGGAAAAGGGAGTTAATGGAAGGATGGCTGCACAACTCAGGGAGTAACAGGTATCCTCAGAAGGGAGCGAAATAGCAGTTAGGGTTAGGGACCTGTACATCCAGGCGCCCTGGAAGAAACCTGATAAGAGACTCTAGAATGTGAATACAGGATTGTGTAATTTCCAGGTGCCCTAGGGAAGTTGTATGTGTATATGTTCGGGTGAAGGCACAGTAAAATTAAAGCATGGAAGAAAAATACTCATGCTTTGTGCCTGATATTTGGCTGTTCAGGAAAACCATTGGGTCTGATCCTCTGAGCACTTATCAACACTGCTACCAGACATTGTTAAAACCAATGTCTGGTAGCACATGAACAATTTTTAAAGCTGAGCTAATGTGCTTAAAGTGTATGAATGATCCTAATGAAGTCAATTCAGGTAGTTATAGTAGACGTACTAAAATGCTTTGCATAATAAAAGTCTTGGATTGTAAACTCTTTACGGTAGGAATCTTTTCTGTCTGTAAAGGATAATTGCAGTTTTGACTTTGATATAAACAATAATTCACCTACAAAATGCTACATATGATGTGAATTAAGGTTGCTAAGCAACACACACATCTTCAAGCCAAACCCTAACAAGAATGAAAATAGAGTTTTCTACAGTCACTGCAAACAACAATGGATATCACTTCCCTGCTGCTACCCCCACATGCTCCACCACAAATCAACATGTATGTCAATCATCAAAGACCCCAGGAGGACATTTAACTATATTCATGCAACCTTAACTCTGGCTTAACTATAGTTAATGTACACTAGTAAGAAATATGGGTAAGTTATTAGTCCATGGCTATATTGCACATAAACCTACCTAATTTAATTGAGATATTTTGGAGGAGATTTATCATCCCTTTGTTGCCCCAAAGAAGCCACATAAAGTCTTTAAAATAAGTTCATATTCTGCCTGCTAAGTCTCTTCATTTGTACAGTAGTTTTATTAAATGACAAAGTGTTCAACTACTTTTACTTAGCCAAGAGTTTCCTACCGTACATGACACCATAAACTTCACTTCAATGAGGTGCCTAGAGGAAATGTATAAGGGAGATCTTGTCTGCTGTGTATCTCAATAATTCATAGATTAACAGTAGAGATGGGCGAACGCGGTTCAGAAGTTCGGAGTTTGGACCAAACTCGACCAGTTCGGTCGACCGAACCGAACTTCCGAACCGAACTCGATTTTCGAACTGAACCAAATTTCCGAACTCGGCTCTGTTCTCCCATCCCTAAAAGATAATATTCCATTTAGTTCAATGGGGTTTGAATTTCCGAACTTTGTTTGGAAGTTCGGAGTTCGGACCGAACTCAAATAGTTCGGTCAACCGAACCGAACTTCCGAACTCGGTTCTGTTCACCCATCCCTAATTAACAGAGTAGGTCTTTTTTTGCAAAGAAAAGGAAACTGGTAAAAAAGTATACTCTTCAAGTATCTATGAGCAAAGCACTAAAATCTGCAAGTTGGAAATTAGTTCTGAACTCTATAAATATTTGTTATTAACATACTCTACAGCTGTAATGGCTGTGCAATTACAAATATTAATCAAGTATTCTGGGAGATTTAAGGCACATGATTAAATCTAATCCTTAGTTTAAAATTATTTTGTTGTTTCACTTTGGCTGAGAAGCAGACTGGAAGCAACAATTAGAAAGTTGGGATGATAACATAAGTTGGAGAACTGTTACAGTACTGGTATGTACACCAACCATTTCTGTCTTAACTATTTACTGCTGAATAGGGCTGATGCGGCAGCAGCTTTTACCGCGCCGCGATTCCGTTCCGCTATTTCGGAATTGCCCGCGCCACACCGTGACTTTTCTGCGGATATTCTGCTAATTCTGCCGGAATTCTGCAAATCGCGGAATTGTGGAAAAATTGCGGAAAAATTGCAGAAATTGCGGAAAACCGCTATTCCGCTATTTTGTGGCACTGGCGGAATTGCGGAAATAGCGAAAATGTCATGTTTCCACGATTCCACCAAGTTGCGGAATTAAATAAGCGGAACCGCGGAACCGCGGAATGAAACCGCGGCATGAAAGCCTCTGCCATGCCGTTCCACTAATTGCGGAAACACTGTTTCTGCCGGAAATAGCTACCGCTGCGATATTCCGCTACAGCCCTACTGCTGAACAGCAGTGACAACTGAAAGTATGTGGTTATACATTACGGAATCTGAAAAGGTATTTCCATTTTCTGTCAATTGCCCTTCTGAAGTTCATCTCTTTTTAATTCTATTCAGTGTAATCCAAACCTGATTCAAAATAAAATTGATTCTGATCTGAAGTTTACTACCAGATATGGGGTTTTTTTTGTTTAAAAAAACAAACAACAACAACAACAGTTCTAGGAAGGGTGATTGTTGTGGTGAAAAGGGGATGAACAGTTTCAACCTGTTGGGATTTAGTGAGGCTCCCAGGCTTTGAAAAGTCAGGGTCCTTGAACACCAGAGGCGGGAGCCTTGGCTGCTGGGCTACTTATCTGTGCAAGCAAGGCACAGAGGGTAATGTTAGCTGCTAGGGATGGGACTCTGGGCAAAATTTTGGTTTTGTTCAATTTCGGTTTTGGTTCTCATGTATTTCAGTTCTTTTTCGGTTTTGGTACTATCGGATCTTTTGCTTTGATTTTTGTACCAGATTTTAACATTGCGTTTTTTCAATGGAGGACAAACCGCAATGTTAAAAATCCGGTACAAAATCAGCGCAAAAGATCTGATAGTACTGAAACAAAAAAAGAACCAAAATTTCAGATTAATCCGAAATGGCCATTTTTGGGTACTTTTGGTCTTATCTGAAACTGAAATTCCCATCCCTACTGGCTGCACAGTCAACAGCCCCAGATCTCTCCACCCCCAGGGCTTTGAGTAGCAAACCACCACCACCTCTGGATACCTAGTTCGCTGATGGATAATATAAAAGGTGAAAAGAGTAACCTGGAAGTGTTCCCAGTAACCAGAAGGGTTTCTGACTTGCTCACTGAACTGTAGGGAACCCTGAGAGAGCGTCTACTAGTTCTGGCTTCCTGATCCAGCACCTGGTCTCCTTGTGAATCAACTCTTTGGCTTCAACCCCATGTCAGCTCATGACAATGGTTTTGGCAAACCTTCAGCAATGTTGTCTTAAGCTTCTGTTCACTACTACCTGTTTTCATCTACTCTCTTTTTTTGTCTGACCCAGGTACTGCAGTGTTGGTGCTTTCCCAGTGTTTGGTGGCTGTAGGGGACTGGATGAGGTCTAGCCGATTGAAGCTGAATCTCGACAAGACAGAGGTGATGTTCATTGGTGGTGTCTGTGATCTGGGTGAGGGGGAATCCCCAGTCAATGATAGGGTCCACCCGTGTGTTGGAGTCTCATGTGCAGTGCCTGGGTGTGCACATGGATTCACAGTGGTGCCTGGTGGATGTCCAGGTGTTGGCTGTGGCCAGGAGTGCTTTTTGCCGGTTACATCTGGTTAGGTGGCTCCCCCCATATGTCTCAGATTCTGATCTTGCCACCGTCATCTATGCACTTGTCACCTTGAGCCTAGATTACTGCAATGCCCTCTATTTGGGACTGCCCTTGGTGATGGTCCTGAGACTGCAGCTGGTGCAGATTGAAGCAGTCCATCTGCTTATGGAGACAGGTCACCAAGAGTACATTATACCTGTGCTCTGAGCTCTGCACTGACTGCCTATAGACTTTTGGGTCTGATTCAAGGTGGTAGTATTGATCTATAAAGTCCTAAATGGCCTGGACCATAGCTACCTGAGGGATGGCCTCACTTCCTGGGCTCCTCAGCTCCTGTGGTCATCAGAGGGTGCTGTCCTGTAGGTTCCACAATATCGGTGGGTGAGGACCGACAGACAGGGTTTCTAGGCAGCCACACCAGCACTGTGGAACAATCTCCCTGTGTGTGTTCATCACCTCAGCGTGATTCTCCTTGACTTCTGGCTTCAGTGCAAGACATGGCTCTTCCACCAGGCATTTGGTGGAGGGGAGGGTTGTGGGGAGGTTGAGGGGAGGGTGGGCCTTCCTATATATTCTCTTTTGCACACTTCTGCTTATTTTTATTGTATGGACTTTTATAAACTGCTAATTTATTTTAAGATATTTTATTGTTGTTTTATTGTATTCATTGGACTGATGTAAGCTGCCCAAAGCTGCCGGGGGCAGGACAGCAACATTAGTGTTAAAAGACCTCATTTACCCTCTGCAGAATGCTCAGCCAACTCAACCTGAATGTAGCCCACTCCCTGAACCTGAGCCCAACTCAACCTGAATGTAGCCCACCCCCCTGTAGAATGTTGCTCTATCATGGAGTTACACAAAGAAAGGAGACCATCAGAAAAGAAAAGGAGATCCCACCTATCAAACTCTTGACATCTTTTCTTTCCCTTTGAAAATAGCCTTGCTCCTTGTCGAATGCTGTGACAACAATGGGCCTATCCAAGATAGTATCTGGCCTGACACATGAGGTGGGACGCACATTGGATCTGATGTACAAAAGTACCAGCCTGGAGTGGAAACAAGGGCTCTGATTAACAAGGGTGGTGTTGTGACACCACTGTCATGGTCGGATCATTACCTTCTGAAGGTGCAGATCCCCACCCTTTTATGCCTCGTCGGGGTGGTGGACCCATTAGGATGGTCCGCCCTAAGAGACTTACCGATTTAATTGGCTTCCAGAGCTCTTTGAGGGGTTTATTTAGTCTGACCTCAACAGCTACTCTGTTGATGACCTGGTCACTTTTTGGAATGACATCTTGACCATGGCCATAGACAGACACGGTTGTACCCAGACGCGTGGGAAGCGAACGTCTAGGAGCCGTCCGATCAATGGCCTCTGTCAGCAAAGTATTCCATAACGCAACAAGGTCATCAATCAGATGGCCATCGAGGTCAGAAGGTATCTTCCCCCAGAGCAGTCCAGGACCGCTCCGGTTCATCAGCCTCAGGGGATGGACCATCCTAATCGGTCCTGCATCCTTCTGGGGGCAGACATGTTCCAAAAGAGAGGCCTGCAGGATGTAATGATCCATCCATGACAAGGGCACTGCTGATCTCTCCCCCATTAACGGAACCACTGTCTCAAGACCAGTGCAAAACACAAGGTCCAAGGTATGTCTCCCCTGATGTGTCAGGCCGATAACCAACTGGGACAGGCCCATGGTTGCCATGGTGGCCATGAACTCATGCTCCGCTCCTTCAAAATTGGCATCGACGTGGATGTTGAAGTCCCCCAAGACTAATGTCTTTGGGGACCGCAACACCACCCACAATACTAACTCTTCCAGAGCATGTAGGGATGCTGCTGCACAGGCAGGTGCACATTATACTAGCAGCACTCCCAATCTGTCCCCTGCCAAATCAAACACAAGATGGAGGGCCTCAGTCCCCAGTATAGATTGCAATGGAAACCTCCTAACAGACCATCTCTCTCTAAAAATCATGGCTACACCCCCTCCCCCCATCCCCGAGACCGTGGCTGATGCTGCATGGAATACCCGGCCGGAACAAGGTCAGCCAACAAAGACCCCAACTCTGCATCCAGCCAGATTTCCATGATACACACAAGATCGACAGCATGATCCAGGATCAACTCCTGGACAGTTGTTACCTTATTAACTACTAATCTTGCATTCAACAGCAGCAGCACATGGCCAGGGGCCTTCTGACCATGAACTACCTGCCCAACTGCATGGGGGAGAGTGAACGGGACAGGCAATAAACACCTATCTTGCTTCAGTAAACCCACTTCCCTCCATTTGGGACCATATTTCCCCCGGCCCACCACAACCCCAATGGCTCGGGGTGTGTGTGTGCTGTCAGGGGGTGAGTCCAACCAGCTCCCAGCACCATGTCATGCTGGAACAGCCAGGAGTGTGGGACAAGCCGGTGCATGCTACGGGTGTTGCTGTGGCTAATATGGATGTTCTGTCTCCAGGTAGTATACTACAATATTGTATTGTAATATTGTAGAATTTTCCTCAACAATATTGAGGAAAATTACCTAAGTTAACCTTTTTCTTATTTATTTCTAACCTAGAGCTGCAACCAGATACCCAGCCAGTTGAACACTTCATCAAATTTGTGGTTCTTAACTGACTCTGGTTGTGTTCGGGCACTAGCTGGTACCTGAATGCGTCCCAAAGGGTTACCCGACTGTCCTGGCCCTGGGCTAACTCATCTCACTGGCCAGGCTGCTGAACCTCTGGTGTGAACTCCTGGCTGCTCCCTGCTTCTCCCCAGTCCACTCACTGCTCGTTTGAGTGGGGAACTTCCTGCTCATCTTTTTTTGAGCTTGGGAGGGGGATTGAGGAGGCCTATTACCATCTGCATAACACACACACACACCCATAGGTCCCCTGTTTCCAGCATGCCTAAGCATGGGCATTCCAGCGGTGCACCTCACGTAGGCATGGCTTACACCAGCCACACGATTGTACCCAATATAATTTGTATTATGGAAGGGAAGGGTGTGCATTTTGGGTCTTCCATTGAGGGAATTCCCCCCAAAATGCCCTTAAAGAGGGGCAGAAATTCAGGGTGTCGCCCCTTCAATTTCAGAGCAACAATCCCAGACCAGCAGCCTGTCTCTGCACTTGCTTGGACATGGCAAGTGTGTGACACACACACCCCGCTGCACCTCAACTCCTCCCACCATTTATGCAGTCATAAATGGTGGGAGGAGTTGAGGTGCAGCGGGGTGTGTGTGTCAGATGAGAATATCTCCTATTGGCTGGATATGGGTGCAATGGAGGTTGACATGGTGACATGGGCAGGGCATGGGCAGCAGAGGGCAGAGTGAGTGATGCAGCTCCCCTCCTCCTCTGTTCTTTAAAAACTGCAGGGGCCATTTTGAGTCAGATAGGAGAGTGAACAAGCAGAGAGAATGAGAGGCAGACAGGGCAGGGTTTCCAGGGATTATACTATAACATTGTATTGTAGTATTGTAGCATTGTCCTAAACAATATTGAGAAAAATTAACCAAGTTAACCTTTCAATGAATGGAGGACCGTTCATTGAATCATTTGTGTTAATGAACTCTGAATAGGGAGTGGGGCCCTTAAGGGGATGTGGAGTGTGAGACTTCACCCAGTTTAAATAATAGCAATGATCTGCTCCAGGTATTTTATTTAGGGGGGATCCTATCCTAGCTAGAAGAACTGGTGTGGGAATAAGAAAACTCCTTTGCTTGATTTCACCAAAGAACTGAAGAAATGAGTTTTGATATATCCATTTTTAGTAAAAACAACTTTCTGCTTCAGGAATCTTATTTGGGGGGGAATACTGTACTACCTAGAAGAACTGGTGAGGGAGTAGATAAGAAAACCCCTTTGCTTCCTTACACAAAGACCTGAATAAGTTTGATCCTTTTCCAGTTTGGGTAACAGAATCTTTCTGCTCCAAAAATAGGAATAGTAATGGGTGTTTCTACACATGTATTTCTCCTGGATGCTTGCTGTTACATCCTGAAATTTCTGTGTGCCTAAATCACTCACCCAGCTCTTAAACATCTGGCTCTTTGAAGCTCTGCATAGAACTTTTCCCAGAACTTTTTTGTGTAAAACGTTCTCCTAGTAAATGGCTTTGCTCCAGGCTGTTGTGGTCACTTGGTTTCCATGGCAGCCTGTCACGTCTACAGCTGCAGCTACTTTAGACTGCCTCAGGGCAGTGTGTGTGTGAAGAATGCCTCCAGGAACTGCCTCAGGGCAGTGTGTGTGTGAAGAAGGTACCTGGAACTTACTTGTGGACTTGTAAACCCAGAAGATTGAAAGACCAGCACTTTAAGGTATGTGTAAAAATGCTCACTATTATTCCCAGNCTCAGGGCAGTGTGTGTGTGAAAAAAATGTACCTGGAACTTACTTGTGGACTTGTAAACCCAGAAGATTGAAAGACCAGCACTTTAAGGTATGTGTAAAAATGCTCACTATTATTCCCAGGGGAGGTGTGGGGAGGAGGAGGATGCATCCTATCCCAGCTACAAGAACTGTTGTTGGGGGGAGGAATAACAGAAATGTAGAGTTTTAATTGATTGCTGCTCATTTGCCAGTGTAAAGTTCTTTATGTTAAATAGCTTATTTACAGGCTATAAACAATTAATTATGTATTATTACACCTCTTGATATGCATTATGACATCACTATCATTTAATGTGTTAAGTGTATTCCATTTGTTATCTGCACTAAATTTCTATGGAAGACCAAAAAAATACAAAAAGACAAAAATCACCAGCATGAACATCACTAGGGCATGGCTGAGTGAAATAGAAAGTCCATGACACCCCAATCCCCCAGTGAACATTGGTATAGTCATAGGGATAATTTTTGTGAAGTGGGGGTGGAGGTGTGACTGAGAGGGTATATTATTTGGGAATTAGCTTTTTTGTATTTATTAGTATTAATTTGTATATTTATGTGGGAGATAAAAATGTAAATACAATATCCTAATAGACTCAATCCTTAGAGAAAAATGGTGAGGCTGATCCAACAATCCATTGATTCACATGCACCTCCACCTGTGTGGTACACTGTGCCGGCAACAGAGATGTGGAAAGTTTCTGCACGGGAATGCGCACGCTGGTGTATGCCATCATATCGCCCCTATAACTATCTTTAGGGCTTGATTATGACTTTTAAACCTGGAATCATAACATGTGTGTGTTTATATATTATTGTGTTCATTTTGTGAGCCGCCTCAAGCCATTTTGTAAATGGGAAAGTGCGGGATATAAATTAAAAGTGAAGTGAAGTGAAGTGAAGTGAATCACACCTCCTAAAGGAACACTGCAGAGACTTGCCAATCTAAAAAGCAAGGTTTTCTGCTTTGTGCTTTTATGGCAAATGTTGCTATTTTAGATGAACCAGCTGTTGAAATCATCAAAATCTCAGTTTTTATTTAGAAGGAGTTTCTAGCTTTCATACTTTTAGATAGAAACTTGAAAACCTGAGAGCATCCCAAAAGTTCAGAAACCAAAAGGAATATAAGAACCACCCCAAAATTGTATTAACGTGCATATTTTAAAATCAATTTCCTGATTTGTAGGTGTGAGGACTGACTTAATTTTTGGTCATTTGGGGTTGGCATGTCCAGATTTATGGTGTCTTCAGCATATTGGGCAATCATCCCCATCCATTAGCCTAGAAGAATTACTTCTTGTTCATCTGCTGCCCCCACCTGCCTGCTGGTATGAGGGGTAGGTGGGTCCTTTGTCCATGTCACCCTCTCCTGACTCAATGTTAAAGTCTGTGAGTAGTAGCAGGGACCAAAGCCTTGAGATACAGACTATCTGGTTCTAGCCTGATGTTTAGGTATGTGCATCAGGCCCCCATATAATTTTCGGTTTTTTGGTTTCATTTTTGTTATTTAAAAATGTTGTTTACATTATCGTTATTAATGAAAATGTCATTTTCACTATCATTGCCATTATTGGCATCGGTATCGTTTCAAACAAAGATTTTATTTTTGGTATCCTTATTGTTAACAGTATTGTTATCAATATCGATTCCCATGCGCAAATATTTATACAATATGCCTATCCTATAATCCTAATATATAAAATAAAACAGACTAGTCTAAATAATTATATAATATCTAATCTCTCTGTTTATGTACACAACTAATATCTATCTAAATCTAAGGGAGACAGGGAAAGGGAAAAGGAAAACTATCTATTATCTAATCAATTATTTATATAACTATTCTAATCTTATCTATGTCTATAATATATATCTATATCTAATCACACCTCTTTTTTGCATATATGTCTGTCTTAATTACATTTGCATATGCATTACTCTAATAAGCCCTCTTGCTTAAATATATATCTATATATAATGTACAGGGGGGAGAAGGCATGGCAGGGAAAGGGAGAAGGTAAAATGTAGGATATGAGGAAGGAAAGGTATTGGTAATACAATGAGGGCTAGGGAGGATTCTTTGTGTGCAAGCACCACAGTTCAGTAAAAGCGACCTGACAAGCAGAGCTCTCACAGAACGGATAGAAAAGGCTGGGCCCTCCCCATGTAAAGGGTTGCAGTACCCTCTCTCAGATTCCTCCTGATTAGTTGTGGGTAGGGATAGGTGAACAGAATGTGGTACAAATGTTGGTCGTTTGGTTCAAAACCCGAGTTCGGTTCAACCGAGTTCGGATTGGCCAAACTTGGCCGAACAGTCAAAAATAGCACTATCAAAACCGAAACCGAACCGAAACCGAAACTTAACTGAACCCGAAACTTTGTGGGGGGTTTTTGGCCTGAAAAGACATTTTTCCTGCCCCCGAACTCATCCGAACACAACCGAACTGTTCAGTCATTAGAGAGTTCGGTTCAGACATTCAGTTCGGATGTCCGAACAGACCAAGTTCGGTTCAAACTCTGAAACATCCGAACCACGTTCGCCCATCCCTAGTTGTGGGAAGCAGCAGACATTGAGCAATCACAGAGTGCCATGAGACTGCTGGGGATGCTTGCGTTGCTCATTGGCCAGTGATACATCCATCAGATACTGCTGAACAGCTCACCCCTCCCAACACAGGCACGGTTCAAGAGTTCAACTTTGTTTAGGGCTCCAAGATGTCTGCTCCCTCCTCCCCTCTCCACATTTCCCCTCCAAAATCCAACTGCCACAGCACTAATAATAACAACAACAATAACAACATTGTCATTTTCATTATCATTGTCGTTACTCTCAGTTGTCATTTTCATTATTGCAATAACGAAAACGAAATACACCCCCCTAGTGATGTTTCTTTTGTTTTTGTTAAAAAACCTAAATAAATAAGAAGTGGAAACCTCAAATGTCTCTAAACTGAACGCTAACCAATTCACCCTAGAAAAAAAAATACTCTCCTATCTCAGGAGAAATAGTCCCCATCCCCAGTGCAAGAAGCCAGCATGGACCACAGCCCATGCTGGCGTCCTCAATAGCAAGGGGTGTAATTTGCAGCACTGCCAACAGCAGCCTCAGCACAGGGGAAGCTGGCACAGGATGTGCTTTACATTGGCTTCTCCAATGAGAGAAGCTGGGTGTGGAAAAGCTCTTTGACTTGAAGAGCAGCTCCTACTCTTTCTAGCTGATGGGGCTAGCTGGGGTGTGTTAGGTGATAACTAGAGCTGAAACAGGTAGTGGCTCCCCATGGCTGCCCCCACCCTGGGCTTCAGGTGATACTTTGGATCCTACTATCCTACACACAAGCTAGAGGCACTTCTGGATCAGTACTAGAGCCTGCTCAGGGTCATGACCAGACCACAGAAAAGGTTTCCAGGTGCTGGATCACCCCTCCCACTACCACTGTCCCCCTCCTGCTTTGTTCTTCCTGTCACTGCAACCCCCAGACTGTTCCACTGCCTCTCAAGCATGACCACCATCTTGAGCCACTTCTGCAGGATTGGTGGGCTGGGGGGAGTCCAGAGCTAAAGACATAGCCATTGACAGATTGATATTTTAGTTTTATGAAAGTCTGAAGGATGTAACATTTTTTTCTTAATCAGAAACTCTGTACCACTCTACAGTCCTCCTAAACAATATTTGTAGCTGGAAAAACTTTGTTTAAATTAAAAATACCTCTATGCTACCACTTCCTGATAAATTTCATGCTTGTTATGGAATTAGTGCAATATTTATCTTGATGAATCTTACATTTTTGCATATATGTCTGCCTTAATTACATTTGCATATGCATTACTCTAATAAGCCCTCTTGCTTAAAAATTGAATTATAAATTGATATTGTGTGCACCCTCGGGTTAACTTTAGAAAGAAGAAGAAGAAAAAGAAAATTTACACGGTAAGTACAAATTGTAATTAAGTCTGCTTTCATTTAGGCAGGCAGAGCCATATTTTCATTGCTGAACATGCAGTATGAGGTGCTCACACTGCTAATATTTATTAAGAGTAGAGTTGTAAAAAAACTGTCACAACAAAGTGTATAATTAGGATAGAGGAAACTAGAATGTCTCTCTGAGTCCATGCCAGATCAATAATGGGTACTATGCACTCTTTATGTGCTGCCCTAACCGCACTGCTGACTTTGATCTGAAAACCAGCATGAGAAGGAACAGGTCTAAAGTACAGTCTACATCTTTTTCTATCATCTGACTTCAAAGACATACAACTAAACCCACATTGAGAAAAGGGAAAGCAGTTATTTTTCGCTCTCAATACCCAACTGTTGTAGAATGAGCTGCTAACTGGTATCCTCCTCTCAGCTGAAGCTCCTTCCCTGATTTTCACCTCATCCTTGGCACAATATGCCCCTGCACCATTATTATTATTATTATTATTATAAACATTTATCTAGTGCCAGTCATGTGACCTGAACATAGAATTAGATGCGGTCCCTGCCTGTGGCTTACAATCTAAAAGACAAAGAGGGGGAGACAGGGAGAGGAGACAGTGGGAGAGACAGGGGAGAAGACAAACAAACATTCAAACGGATGTGAAGTCTCAGGTGCGTATGCTTGGCTTGGTTACAAAGAGGTTGGTGGCAGCAGTCGGCAGAGGAGGGCAGACAGTAAGTGTTAGGGGAAAGACTAGCAGGCATTGGGAAAGGCAGCAAGGAGAAGGTGGGTCTTGAGGAGGGATTTGAAGGAGCGGAGGGAGGGGGCAAGGCAGATGTGGGCAGGGAGGGAGTTCCAGGCATGGGGGGCAGCGAGGGAGAAGGGTCGAAGGCGGTTAGGTGAGCAGGAGAAACGAGGGAGAGTGAGGGAGGGGACAAAGGAAGAGCGGAGAGTGCGTTCAGGAGTGCATAGGGAGATTAGGTCCGAGAGGTAAGGGGGAGTGAGGTCGTGGAGCGATTTGAACGTGAAAACCAGGAGTTTAAACAGGATACATTCAGGCATGGGGAGCCAGTGAAGGGAGAAGAGGAGAGGGTGCACATGGTCAAAGTGATGGGCAGAGTGAATGACCTTGGCAGCAGAGTTTTGGATTGCGATAAGGGGGGACAGGTGAGAGTGAGGGAGGCCAGCAAGGAGGAGGTTGCAGTAATCGAGGTGAGAGATAACCATGGCATGAACAAGGGTTTTGGCCGAGGAGGTAGAGAGAAAGGGGCGAATGCGAGCAGTGTTGTGGAGAGTGAATCGGCAGGATTTGGCCACAGAGTCAATGTAAGGTTTAAAAGAGATGTGCGTGTCAAAGATGAAGCCAAAGCTACGGGCTTGGAGAACAGGACGGATGGTGACCCCATCGATGCAGATGGTCAGGTTAGAGGGAGAGGAAGGGGAGGGAGGAAAAATGAGGAGTTCGGTCTTGGCCATGTTGAGCTTGAGTTGACGTCGGGACATCCAGGCGGAGATATCAGAGAGGCAGTTGACAAGGCGTGAGTGGACAGACGAGGAGAGAGAGGGGGTAGAAAGATAGAGTTGGGTGTCAGCAGCGTAGAGATGGTATTGGAATCCATGGGAGGCAATAATTTTGCCAAGGGACAGGGTGTAAATAGAAAAGAGGAGAGGGCCAAGGACAGAACCTTGGGGGACCCCAACTGAAAGGGGAAGGGAGGAGGAGGTTGACTCAGGGAGGGAGACATTAAAGGAGCGGTCAGAGAGGTAGGAGAACCAGTCAAGCACAGAGCCGCAGAAGTGCAAAGAGTAAAGCGAATCCAAGAGGAGCGAGTGGTCGACAGTGTCAAAGGCAGCAGAGAGGTCAAGGAGGACAATAATGGAGTAGTGGTGCTTAGATTTAGCAACAAGTAGATCATTGTGATCTTGCCCAGGGAAGTTTCAGTAGAGTGGAGGGGACGGAAGCCCAATTGGAGATGGTCCAGGGAGGAGTTGGCAGAGAGGAGTTCAAGGCAGCAGGAGTAGACGACATGTTCCAGAAGCTTTCAGGCAAAGGGAAGGAGGGAAACTGGCCGGTAACTAGAGGGGTCAGATGGGTCCAGGGTGGGCTTTTTGAGGATGGGGGAGACAGTGGCATGCTTGAAGGCAGAGGGGAAGGAACTTCAACCTACCTACATATCTCAGCTAGAGCTGAAACAAATATTCATCACAAATAGCAAACTTGACAAACTAGGTATATTCATATTTGTTTAAATTAAATGTAATAACACTATTGTACAATGATATAGTGGACGATGACCCAAAATTGTACCCCAATTCAACTGTGCTAAAATCCAAAACTAAGTAACTTAATTAGGCTGCAGTTATTGAAGTTGGCAAAATACTGAAGCAAAGCAAACCAAAAGAATCTTTTTAAATATTATAGAATTTTATCATAAAATTGTAGAGTTGGAAGAGAGTCAAGAGACCTCAATGGTCAACTAGTCTATTATAATTTAACAAAGCCTTATTTGAATATTTCTTCATTAGAATGAATATCCAACTAATCTTCATGAATGAAAAATTACATATTCATCCCAGTCCTACCCTCTATTCTCACATTGGTGTTACTCCGCAGGGTTCCAGGAACTAGTTCCAGAGTTGGCTGCCTTCTAAACTTACTGAAGGGGAAATGCACATAGCATCCTTTGTTTGTGGAATATTCCCTCTACATCACGTTATCTGACAGACTAGAAACCTGAGTGAGCATTTTGCCAATACATTAGTTGAACAAATGTCGAAGAACACACTATGTAAAAAAAAAAGGTGTGATTAGAGCCCACGCCTGGGATGTGACCTCTTCATAGCCTCCAAGGTCACAGCCCAAGTGCCCATCCACCATGCCCATCCAACATGACCGAGCCGAAGTGCTCCTGAGTGGGTGAGTACATCTGTGCAGTCCTGGATTTCCTGACCTGGGCTGGGGGCCACCATGACCAGCAGTCATGGCTGTACCTCATTGGCTGCTATGTTTCCCCTTCGTAGTGGGGACAAGATGCTGAAAGCACAGCATGGGCAGGGCTGGCCACCCGCATGTTTGTTGTGCTCCCAGTGGTACCCAGGTTTTGCAGCCACAGTAACATAAGGTCGGTGCCCTACCTGACCTGGACTGTGCCACCGGGGATTTTCTGCACTGGGGTGGCCCGGAGAGCAGTCCCACCGGCTGACTGTCTGTTTTTACCCACTGTTAAATTGGCTCCAGAAATTTGTGTGTCAGATATTCATCCAGTAACAAAACCCATTCTATTGTCTATATTTAATTAATTAATCAATTAATTAGTAGATTTTTTTATCCTGCCCCTCCTTCTTCTGAAAGCTTGGTGTGTATTTACCTGTGCCACCAGATCCCAGGCCAAAGTGGGCCTAAATCACATATGTTTTTACCCAGTGTGTTTTTGGACATTTGTTCAACTAATGTATTGGCAAAATGTCCATTCAGGTCTCTAATCTGTCAGGTAACTTGATCTAGAGAGCTAAGGGAATATTTCACAAACAAAGGATCCTATGTGCATGGATTTCCCGTTCAGTAAGTTTAGAAGACAGCGGACTCTGGCACTAGTTGTTCATTGGATATGTGTTTTGGATATTTTGTTTATTTCAGCTATTTTGGTTTGGTCATTTTGGTAATTAAGTAACTTTATTTAAGCACAATAGAACTATTATATATGAACAACAGAAAAAACAAACTAACTGCTATACCTAAATGACCAAAATTAATTAAATAACTGAATGAGAACAACTAAATAAACAAATATGCAAATATCTATTTTGGTTGTGGGTATTATTGGGGGGGGGGCGGGTAGCAGGGTCAGACTGGGTACCTGAGACTAGCCCTTTAAGAGGAGGTAGCGCTGGCTTGGAGGGTGTAGTCAGTCACTGAGGCAGCTGAGCCTCAGCTGGGCTGGCCTCCAGGACCTAGCAAACAAGGGTCTTAGTAGGGTCAGCTGAGCTGGGTGTGGCTTGGCCATCCCTAAGCCTGTCGGAGACTGCTGATATACATGGATGGTTGTGGGAACAGGTAGAAGCTAGGGAAGACTTTGCCTTAGCAAGGCTTTTGAGAGACAGCTAGGGAAGTGGGGACCAGGGAAGGGGTCTGCCTCATAGCCTGGATGCAGGAGGGAGTGTGCCTGGCCAGGGAGGCCTGAATAACAAAGGTATCCAGTAGTGGTGGGACCCCGGGCCCATTACCAGTTACCGGATTTACCAGTTACCGGTTCCCCGAAAACCGGATTCCCAGTTTAAATTCGGTATACCGGTACCGGATTTATTTCATTGGTTTCAATGGGGCGCTGTGTCCCCATTGAAACCAATGAAATAAATTAAATTCCCTCCCCCTCCCCCTCCCAGGCTGCGCGGGTGGAAGGGGGGACACCCCCCACCCACCCTGCCCAGCCTGGCTTTTTGTTTAAAAAAAGAGTAAG
>QEPC01000755.1:1708549-1720378 GCA_003113815.1 Sphenodon punctatus | reverse complement strand
TAGCTGAGTCAAATGACTTCCCCCTCCCTGCTACATTTGGCCTTCCAGTGACCTGACAGAAGACCACGTTTTAGCTACCCGAACACAACCGAACACGATTCGAATTGAACAAACTTTTCAGTCATTTCGTTGTTCGGTGTTCGTATCTGTTCGATATGTTCACCATTTTGCCGTTCGGTGTTCGGTTCCATTCGGTATGTTCGTGTTCGTGTTCGCGTTTGGTTGTCCGAACAGGCCGAGTTTGGGCTGAACACCTAACTACAGAACCGCGTTCGCCCATCCCTAGTGACTGTCAGGGTCTAAGGTTAACTCCCTCAAAGCCTCCTGGAACCACTGTGGTTCCATTAGCCTTCGAGGGCGGACCAACTTAACTGGCCCAATCCCCTTATGGAGGTGGTGCGTTGAGAGACTGGCCTGTAGGAGATAATAATCCATCCATGACAAGGGTGTGCCCCTCACGTCACCCACCTCATGTCCAGACAGAAGACCAGATAGAATATATGCCCCCCCCCACATGGGTCGGGCAGTTGACCACTTGGGACAAGTCCATGGTTGCCATACAAGCCATGAACTCTCGCTCTGCTCCTACAAGGCCAGCATCAGCATGGGCGTTGAAGTCCCCTAGGACCAAAGTCCTGGAGGAGTTCAGTGCCACCTCCAAGGCCTGCTCTGGTAGAGCGGCAAGGGATGCTGCCAGTCAGGAAGGGTATACTAGCATCACCCAGAGATTGCCCCCAGCCAAATCAAACACCACATGGAGGGCCTCAATACCTGGGATCTCCTGGACTGGATATCTCCTAACCGGTCAGTCCACTCTAAAAACAATGGCTACACCACCACCCCGGCCACATGTGTGGGGCTGGTGCTGCACGGCATACCCGACCGGAATGAAGTCAGCCAAAACTGGTCCTGCCTCCTCATCCGGCCAGGTTTCTCTAATACATGCAAGGTCCGCTGCCCCATCCAGGATCAAATCCCCAATTACTTGGGCCTTATTCACTATGGACCTTGCATTTATTAGCAGCAGCCCTTTACAGGCAGACCTTCCTCTCACAAAGAATCCCCTCCCCGTGACTCCCCCTCTCACAGGGAGTGCCTCCCCAAACCTCCCCAGGGACCACCTCCCCTCCACTCACCAGGGGGTTTGGCCCTATCCACCCTAACCCACTCCCCATGCCCCCCACCCTGAAGTCACACCCACCTCATCCCCCCCAGAACCTCTAAAAACCACAAGTTAAAAACAAGATAAAAGCCACCCATCCCTAATCCCCCCAGACCTGCTAAGGGCCACACGCTGACTGCAGTACAAAATAATGGTGGCAGCAAACAATGGGTCCCACAGCGGGTCCAGTGGCAGCAGTTGAAGCAATGATATCGGTGGGGCAGCAGCAGCAGTAGTAAAGATGGTCAGCACAATAACAGGTATGGTATTTGTTGAGCAAAGGGGCCCCTGGGTGCCCCGGGCCAGCCAATGGCCCAGCCATTGGCCCCTACTTGTCCCCCAGAATTCACCCCCTACTGTTCCCCAGGTTCACAGTCTAGGCATGGTACTCAATACTCAGCTCTGCTTAGATGTGCAGGTGGGGGCTGTGGCGAGGTGTGTGTTTCGCCAATTACATGCTGTTTGTGGACTATTATAACTAGCTCTATGTGGGGCTACCCATGGTGACAATTCAGAGACTGCATCTAGTGCAGAATACAATTCCCTGTCTCCTTATGGAAGTGGGCTGCCATGAGCACATTACACCAGTGCTCCGGGCTCTGCACTGGCTGCCTATAGTCTTCAGGGCCTGAATCAAGGTGTTGGTGCTGACCTATAAAGTCCTATGTGGCCTGGTCCCCACCTCTCTGCGTGACCGCCTCACATCCCCACATTCTGGACCAGCCCCATAGGTCCGCCAAGAGCACCCTTCTTGAAGTCCCCTGAATTGTTCATGGGGCAACTAGGGATGTGCAAACAGAACAGAGTTCGTAAATTCGGTTCGGTTCAGTTTGGTTTGAAATTCGAGTTCGGAAATTCGGTTCGGTTCCGTTTGAAATTCAAGTTCGGTTCAGAAGTTCGGTTTGGTCGACCGAACAGACCAAGTTCAGTTGAATTCCGAAGTTCCAAACCAAGTTCGGCCATTCAAAACCAGTTTTTTTTTGTGTGTGCTGCCACTAGGGATGGGCGAACAGAATGGAGTTTGGAAATTCAGTTTGGTTTAGTTCGGTTTGAAATTTGAGTTTGGCTCAGAAGTTCAGTTCAGTTGACTGAACAGACTGAGTTAGGTCCGAACTCCAAACTTCCGAATCGCGTTTGCCCATCCCTAGGGGCAACTTTGGAAAGGACATGCTCAGTGGCTGCCCCTCATCTGGGGAACACCCTTCCAGCAGAGGCCGGGGTGGCCCCGGACCTCCCCTCCTTCCATCATCTGTGTAAGACTTGGCTGTTCTGCCAGGCTTTCGCTGAAGGAGATGGGTGAAGGGTGGGGTTTGGGGGGAGGGTGTTAGGTTGGGGGGGTTGATTTGATCATTTTAAAATCTCCCATTATGGTTTTGTTTGTTTTATATATGTGCTATTTTTTATATTTATACTGTTTGTTTTAAACTTTTTATTGTAAGATGCCCCGAGCCACCTTGGGCCGGAGGGACGGGGTAGAAGTTATTAAAATAAATAAATATAAATAAATATTAGAGTATTCTGTTCCTTGGTTGTCTAAACAATTATAATTCTCTATGGTCTGACTGGCAGCAGAATTTAAAGTGAGCAGGATAGCTAAGCTGCTCTGGAGTTTAAAGTATGTGGAGTCAAGCCGCTACATCAAGTCACTCTGGACTTTAAAGTGAGCATGATCAAGCCACTCTGAAGTTTAAAGTGAGCGGGACAGTAAAGTGTAGAATGTAGAAACACTATAGTCACTACTGTAGATTGTTCTACCTGTACAGACAGTAACAATGACTGTGTAGTATGTGCTTTATTTATAACATTTTAATAAAACCTCGGCAATGGCGTTTTACACAAATGCTGGTTTTACCACGTGATGTGGAATTGCTCCATAAAACCACGTGTCACAAAGCAACCATAAGATGGGACAAGGAAATCTGAACGATTGTTACTATAAATAACGTGTGTGCAGTGCATTTACAAATCCATGACCATGGGTAATTTTAGATGTGATGGGCCCGGAGGCCCGCCAGGCTCAATCACGGACCAGGGTCCGTTTCGGATCACGGTCAGGAATCAGTCCGGCCGTCCTTCAGACGTGCCGGCCTGATTCCTACAGGGGATTGAGGAGGGGGCGGTGCTGCGCATCACAGCATGCAGCCGCATAGCCCCACCCACCATTCTCCCCTGTCTGCCCGCCTTCTGGGAGACGGGCATGCAGAGTGCCCTATCTGGCCACTGCACCCGATCCCGCATCGTGCTCTGTGCCACGATCCAGTATCGCCCAACGTAACAGACGTTACTTTTGGCCGATCCCGGATCATGGTCCAGCTAACCACGGTTCTGGACCTCCGGGCAGCCAGAGGTCCAGAATCATGGTTATTGTGATTCCCGCTGGAGGATCACTGTGGTGAACATCGGCGGAACGCACAATAGACGTTACGGGACAAACAGCCACCACAGGGGATTCACTGTTGTTGACCGTTGTCTCGTAACATCTGAAATTACCCCATGTGATGTAAAATATTTTATTGACATGTGTTTGAAATGAGGCTTACTCGGGAGGGCTAATATAAGTTTTATCCCATGTGACTACATCTCCAATTCTGTTTGTGCCACATAAATAATATTTTATAGAATTTTTGTCAGAGTTTGGAATTGTATTGATCCTTTTTTTCATAGCCGTTTGCCTGTAAAAATCAGGTTCTTTTAGCACCACAGTCTTCAATGCAAAGATCAGGCAGAGTTAGAAAAATGAGATATTACCAGTCCATAACATAGTTTTTCCTTAAAGAATATTATTTTGATTTTAAAAGTTTGACATCTTGTGACCTTTTCTTGAGACATCTCAACTTAGCTTGGCTTAATAAATAATTTTTTTAAATCCTGTCAGAAATAATATTGCATTACATGTGGGATGGGTGACATAGATTAACTGCTTTCTTCCATCTCTATCTGCAGTGAGTCTAATGGTTGTAGTATATGAAATCTAGTATATAGTGCCTCCAGAGATTTAAGTGCTGGGTTCTCAAATGACCTAAACAAAAATTCTATAAGGCATCACTTTTTCAGTTAAAATCATTGCTGTAACATCCTTGTTCATTGGAAGCTTCTTTTTTCTCTCTCAAATGTTGCTATACTGATTTAAAGTAATGGTTCTGTGATCACAAATACTCTTCTTAATGGTAGAGTACAACTACCAACAGTGCAAATTACTTTCCGGTCTTATAATGCTGCTCTTATATTCAGTGATTCTCACCATTGGCAATTTCATGATGTGGACAATTTCTCCTTACAACTGGCTTTCTGAGAGTGTATGAGTATATACAGATGTGCTGAAACATTTTCATTATAGCTTTAACAAAAAAAATCATTTGAATGCCTTCTCTGCATGTGGTTGGTGGAAAGCTGTTGGTTTGCAATGATGAGTTGTACCCATGAACCATATCTACAATTATTTCCAGCAGACTGTGTGTCTAGTATGGCTGCAGTTAGTTACTGACTTGGGAGCATCAGTGTAAATAAGAAAATGTCACAAAGTGTATCCCATTCTTTTGTTTAACAAAAACAGGAATTGCCTGCATTTACTTCTTGCTTAATCTTCCAAATGCTTAAGCATTGACTGGATAAGAATAAGACCTATTGCTGCTCTGGATGAAAACAAATTAGACAGGGGCAAGCCGGCGTGACTGCCCCAAGGAGAACCACTACAGACACCTCACTTTGGGCCTGGATTAGGCATTTTAAATGAGCAATCCCCCCCCCAAAAAAAAAATCTGGGGTGGGGAGAGGCTGCTGTCAAAAGTCCTACATTCCATGGATCAGCTGAGGAGCCATTCACATCCTGAGGCAAGACTCCTGGACCCCTACTGTGCAGCAGGATTAGGTCCCGAGGAGGGCTGCCATCAAACTGCTGATCAGGGGAGCCAAAAAGAGTGTGCTCACTATCAGGATTGGGCCCTGAACTAGTGGCCCTGCCCGTGCAGCTTCCTAATTGGCTCCCAGCTGTGTATAAGGCAAGCAGGGACTGACAGGAAGCCAGTGTAGCATCTGCCTTTCTTGATCCTGCTTGTTGGTGTTCTGCCCCATGAATTCTGGTCTTAGTGTATGTGCAGTAAGCCAGGTTGTGTTGCTCCCTGTTATAACAGGGAGCAACACAAGCTCTCCTCCCTCTCTTGTTAGGTTTAAGCTTCCTCTTTCCCTTGTGTCTTGCTTTATCCCATCACACGGTATCAATAACGCAGAGTCTGTCTTTGTCCCTTTGGGTTACTGTCTTGCTCTTCCCTATTGTTGCTCTTTGTGTATTCTTCTGTTCCCTTATTGTATGACTCTCTATGTGTAAAGCCTACCTACGATTGTTGTTTCTGCTTGATCCCTTCTCCTACCTACCCTTCCTTTCAGTTCAGTGTTTTCTGGCTGTGGGTTCTGGTCTCTCGGGCCATTGTTCATCTACGACCAATATGGAGTTTCCAGTGATGTTCTCAGCCACAGTCTCAGAGTTTAGTCACCATTATAACCTGAGAGAACAGCTTACCCATTAGTGGAGCCTCACTACCCTAGGAACAGTCTTTTGTGGAGGCTTGGTCTGTGTGTTTGTCTTTCTACTCCCAAGCTCTGTTTTCCTGTTTGGTCTTTGCTATCCTTCCTCGTAGTTTCCCTGGTAGTAGCTGATAGCTGTCAAGGGCCCCAGCTATCAAATGTGGCAGCAGTGAGGTCCCTCCTCAGCCCGGCCTGGGGAGGACCACTGCAGCTGACACTCCTTGAGTTGGTGAGGAGGGCTGTTTGAGCAGCCCTCCCTCCATAAACTGGGTGTGGTGGCTTCTGTCACACATCCCTCCACACCATGGGTCAGCCTGAGGAGCAGTCAACATGGGACAGGACTAATAGACCCCTGCTGTTCAGCAGGATCTGGCTCCCTGGAAGAGCTTCCACCAAACAGCCAATGGGTGTGTGTGTGCTACTCAGGTCCCCAGTCAGCTGTTTCGTATGCTCACCTGGCCCACCAAACAGCTGATAGGGTGACCTCCTCAGGGGCTCCCCATCAGGTGTTTGATGCACTCATCTGGCCTGCCAACAGGCGATAGGGGTTGCTCCTCAGGGACCCCATGGGGTGTCCATAAGGAATGCCTCCAATCAGCTGTTTGGCAGGCCTGGTGGGCACACCAAACAGGTGACAGTGAGGGCCCTGAAGAGGCACCCTCATCAGCTGTTTGGTGGCTGGGTGAGCGCACCAAACAGCTGATGGGGGGCAAAAGGAGTGCCCCAAATCAGCTGTTTGGTGGGCTGGATATGGGCGGCTTGCTCACCCAGCCCACTGAACACCTGATGGGTTCTTCCAACAGACTCCCCATCAACTGTTCATTGGGTGAGGGAACAGGCTCCACCAGGCTCCCCTATCAGCTATTCAGTGGGCTGGGGGAGCGGGTTCCTCCAGCCCCTCCCCCAAGGACTGTTCAGTGAACCAGGGAAACACACTTCCCCGGGTCCAATCCACAGGCCTTATCTTGTTGCAGAGCTGGGCAAGAAGAACACAAAGGAATGTGCATGTTAGCTCAGTTTAGCCTGGGTGGGCAGGCCTTAACCTGGGCTACATTGCCAAGCTTCTCCAGCCAATGCATCCTAGCTGGTCACCCACTCTGAGGCATATGTGGGTGAACACCTGGTGCAACAAACAAGCAGGTAAGTTCTGGGCTAAAATGAGCTAACAGAGGGTGTCTTTAGAAATAACATCAATGGGTGTCTGAATGTTTGTTTCAGCCTTGATATGAACACGTGTTTGGCCCTGTGTTCACCATGTGGCACTGCTAAGACACACAGCTGATCTTGGGACAAATCGATATTTTGCTCACCACCTGATCTCAGCAAGCAAGCGCTGCCGCCTCTTTCCCTGTGTTGTACCTGCTAACACAATATCATTAGACTAGAGCTGTAACTCTGTCTTTGAAAAACTTTGGAAATAAGCAAATTTTACGTTATTCAGTTTGAAAAGTCAGAAGTTCCAAAGACTAAGGCCATTATTCTGAAAACATCGGAAACTTCAGAAACCGCGGCATGCATGGAGGGCTGGTGGACAATTGAACTTCTTCTGGAAATGAAACTTAAAGCCATATTTGGTAGGAGGGGGGAATGGGAGGAGACAGTTGAGTGATAGTAAGCCAGATGGCAAGTTTTTGATTGGCTGACAGGGCAAAATAAAAGTGGCTGCAGCCATTTTGTCCATTCTCTTTGGTGAATTTGGCTGTGCTGCATGCTACCGTGCTGCTGGATCTGAAAGCAATCTATTGGGGGGAGGGTGGGGTGGCTGTTCTGTCCTGTCCTGTCCTGTTCATAGGGCCAATGCTGGGGAATGCCACAATGCGATGCCAAGGAAGAGAGTGTAACTGGTGGGGGAGGGGGTGAGACTGTCTGGTTTCTTAATTTTGTGACTGCTGCTGAGGCCTGTGCTTGCTGGCTTTTTTTGGTGGGATTTATTGCTCCATGCAGTTGTAGACTGTTTTGTGGGGGTTGCTGTATTCTTCTTTAGTGAATGTCCCTTGCTAGCCTGCATTTTTGTGCATTTCTTGGGTTGGCATAATGATGAAGTGGGTGCACTCACTCCTGATGATGGGCCATGCTGTGAGTACACTACTGTTTGTTTGTTTATTTCTACATGCAATTTCACTTTTGGGGGGTTGTCTTCTGGAGAAAATGTCCCACTCCTGCTAGCCTGCTTTTCTGTGTAGTGGTTTTCTAGGTTTTGCTTTGGCTGTGGGTTCAAGTACTTTGCAACAACTTTCCGAAGTTTCCAAAGTTTTATGACGTTATGTGCTTCGGTCTCCAAAGTCCAAAGCTTTGTCAAGAAAATTGAATTGCCTCTGGCTTCGAGTACTCAGACCAACTATTCAGAACTTTGGAATTCAGTCCGAATACCCAGAAGTACTATTCAGTTCATACCTACCAAACTGATGTTGCAATTGTTATGGTGATTACTAGGGGTGGGAATTCTGGATCTACCGGTATCCGATACTGCCGGTATTTTGGTGTACTGGCAGTATCGGATTACCCTGGTATTTGGGGGTATCGGTACCGGATCCCCGTACTGGATTTTTTTACATTGCGGCCATTTAAATGAATGGCTGCAATGTAAAAAAAGAAACAACCCCACCCCCAAACACTTTTCCTCCCCAGTTCAGGCTGCGTGGGTGGAAGGGGGGACACCCCCCACCCACCTTGCCCAGCCTGGATTTAAAAAAAAAAAATTCCCCCCAAAGTCCCTGCTAGTGCGGGCTCCGGGCCGCCACCGGCGACCCAGAACCCACACCAGCAGGTAAGGTACTGTGGTACTAGGGTGATCCCTGTGGTGGGGGGGTGGTTTAACACCCCCCCACCCCAGGGATCACCCTACCTCCCCACCCAGGGATTGCCTACCTTTGGCACTCCGGGCATCGGCGGCGTCAGTCCGGCGGCTTCAGCGCTGGCTGTGGCTGCCGGCTTCAGCACTTTCTAGGCCTTCCGGGGAACTTCTGGGTTTCCCCAGAAGGCCTAGAAAGCACTGAAGCCGGAAGCCACAGCCAGCGCTGAAGCCCCCGGACCGCCGCCTCCACCACCACTGCCGCCCAGAGCGCCAAAGTTAGGCGATCCCTGGGTGGGGAGGTAGGGTGATCCCTGGGGTGGGGTGTGTGTTAAACCACCCCACCCACCCCAGGGATCACACTAGTACCTGCTGGTGTGGGCTCCGGGTCACCAGTGGCGGCCCGGAGCCTGCACTAGGGACTTAGAGAAAAAAAATAAATTAAAATCCAGNTCCAGGCTGGGCAGGGTGGGTGGGGGTGCCCCCCTTCCACCCGCACAGCCTGTGAGGGGGAGGGGGGAGGATTTTTTTCCCCCATTGATTTCAATGGGGACAATTCCCCATTGAAATCAATGGAATAAATCCGGTACCGGTCATCCGGTTTTAATCCGGTAACCCGGTATATTGCATACCAGTAACTGGTAAAACCGGTAACTGGTATTCTGCCTGGTGTCCCACCCCTAGTGATTACACACAATGGCTAGGGCTTAAACGAAGTCTTTGGAAAACGTAGGATTTTGGCAAAGATGATGGTATTCGGTTTGGAAAGGTCAAATTCCAAAGTTCTGAGGACCAAGGCCGTTATTCAGAAAACATCAAAAAACTTCGGAAACTTCAGAAACTTCTGCAACGTGGGGGAGGGGGGCTGATGGACAGTTAAACTTCCTCTGGAAATGAAACTTAGTGCCGTATTTGGTAGGAGGGGGGTATGGGAGGGGGAATTTGAGTAATGGTAAGCCAGATGGCACCAGGCCAACATGTCATTCTTGTTTTTTGTTTTCATTTTCATTATTCAAAAATGTCGTTTTCATTATCATTATTAATGACAGTGTCATTTTCGTTTTCATTGTTATCATTTTTGCTATCTTTTTTATATCGTTTTCATTATCGGTATCTATCAATATGGATATTGATATCATTATTATTTTAATTATAGGTATTGTTATTGATATTGTTATAAATATCAGTATTGATATTGGTACCGTTTCAAGTGAAATTTTTATTTTTGGTATTGGTATCGTTATTGATTCCTGTGCACAATTAATATTTATCTAAATCTAAGGGAGACAGTGGAAGAGAAAAGGAAAAATATCTATTATCTAATCAGTTATCTATATAACTATTCTAATCTATATGTCAATATCTATATCTAATCTATACTACCTATCTATATATAATGTACAGGGGGAGAAGGGCAGGGAAAGGGAGAAGGTAAAATGTAGGGTATGAGGAAGGAAAGGTATTGGTGGGAATACCTAATAAATAAATAAATAAATAAATAAATAATACAATGCGGGCTAGGGAGGATTTTTTATGTGCGAGCAACACAGTTCTGTAAACGCAACCTGACAAGCAGAGCTCTCATAGAACGGAGCGAAAAAATCTGCCCCTCCCATTATAAAGGGTTGCAGTGCCCTCCTCCAGAGCCCCCCTGATTGATTGTGGGAGGTAGCAAGCATTGAGCAATCACAGAGTGCCACGAGACTGCTAGGGCCGGCTTGCGCTGCTCATTGGCCAGTGATACATCCACCTGATACTGCTGAACTGATCACCCCTCCCAACAGAGACACAGTTCAAGAGTTTATCCCTGTTAAGACTCCGAGATGTCTGTATTGTAGAGTTAGCTTTCTGTTCAATAACACACAGCAGAAGTTCCTTCAAAACAAAAGTTTACTAAGAACTCAGAAGACATGCTTCCATACTGTACAGACTGCATGGGACAAGATGGAGGACAGAGAGAGGAGAAGAGAGGAGACAAGGAGGAAAAAAACCTGTTTCATCCCCTGACCCCTACTGGACAAGCCCGATGTTAAGCTTGCAGGGCTTGCAATGGGCTTTTACTTGTGACTGTTGCACAATCTAACACCCCTTCTCAACAGTCACTAGTCAAACCCACTAGGTTCATTCTTCTTAATAGGTTGCGATGGCGTTCTCCTGCTAGTGGCTTTGTGAATATATCCGCTGTCATATCTTCTGTAGGACAGTATTGCAGATCTATGAGTCCTTGTTCCTGTGAGTCTTTCAGGAAATGGTATTTTGCGTCAATGTGCTTGGTTCTGGGATTGATTCTTTCTCTTTGCGCCAGCGCTATACATCCTTGGTTGTATTCCATGATCAGCGTGCGTCTGTCCAATTTTTGCCTCAGATCATTCAGAAGCTGTCGCAACCAGATAACTTCTTGGCTGGTGTGTGCCACTGCCACATACTCTGCCTCCGTAGAAGAAATTGTCACAGAGGCTTGTTTCCTACTGCACCAGCTGATGGGTCCTCCACCAAGCAAAAATAGGTAGGGATGGGCAAACAGAACCGAGTTCAGAAATTTGGTTTGGTTCAGTTCAGAAATTCGGTTCGGTTCGGAAGTTTGGTTTGGTTGACCAAACTATTTGAATTCGGTCCGAACTCCGAACTTCTGAACAAAGTCCGGAAATTCAAACCCCATTGAACTAAATGGAATATTATCTTTTAGGGATGGGCGAACAGAGCCGAATTCGGAAATTCGGTTCGAAAACCGAGTTTGGTTCGGAAGTTCAGTTCGGTTGACTGAACTAGTCGAGTTCAGTCCGAACTTCCGAACCACATTCGCCCATCCCTAAAAATAGGTACCCACTGGTAGATTTTCGATCTGAATGGTCTCCAGCCCAATCCACGTCCACGTACCTTACCAGTTCAGACACAGAAGTTGCTGGAAGTTGTAGCTTGAGGTGCACAGTCCTTTCAAGGTACCTTAAGACTTCACTGCATTTCAATCCCTTTGGGTTGGGGCTGAGACTTGTCTACACAGTATGCCTATTGCCACCGCAATGTCAGGCCTTGTGATTGTGGCAATGTACAAGAGCTTTCCTATCACATTTCTGTATTGCTTATTTTCTGACAGCAATAAGCTCGGTTCTTTGCTCTCCTTTGGGTAGCTGGTTTCCATAGGGGTATTTACTGACTTGGCACCTCCTATGCCGAAACTTTCAATCATCTCTTCCATTGCCTGTCTTTGGTTGAGAAGATAGCTTCTGTCATCTTCTCTTTCAATTTGTATTCCAAGGTAGGGCTGTAGCGGCATACCGCCGCGGCAGCTTTTACCGACGGCAACCCCTATTCCGCACATCGTGGCATGGTACGGCAGAGGCAGCTTTCCGAGGGC
>QEPC01000755.1:1682426-1708449 GCA_003113815.1 Sphenodon punctatus | reverse complement strand
ATTTCACATCCGCGAATTCTTGTAGCGAAAATAATGCAGAATCGCGGAGTATCGCGCGAAATTATGCGAGGCGCAAACAGGGATGCCGAGGTTTAGGAATAGAATCACGGAGCGGTAACAGCTGATTTCGCATCAGCCCTATTCCAAGGTAGTGTGTTATGTTACCCAGGTCCTTAGTTTAAAAGTCCTGGTTTAGAGCTTTGATTGTTTCGCACTCGTCCCCTTCTTGCTCAAAGCATACAATAAGGTAATCGACATAAATTAATACAAAAATCCACCTGCCCCTTAGTCTCTTTGTGTATAAGCAGGGATCTGCTCTGCTTCTGGTAAAATTTACCCTCATGAGCACCTTGTTTATTTTAGTGTTCCACGCTCTGGTGGCCTGCTTAAGACCATGTATGCTTTTGTGCAGTTTGCATACAAGATCCGGCCTTTCAGCGTCTGCAAACCCCAGTAGTTGGTCCATGTAAATATCTTCCTTCAACTCACCATTTAGAAACGCTGTTTTCAAGTCCATATGCTTGACTTGCATTCCTTTTCCGGCAGCTATACCTAACAATGTTCTGATTGTAGTGTGCTTAACTACAGGTGCAAATGTTTCATTGTAGTCTTCTCCGTACTTCTGGGAGTAGCCTTTTGCGACAAGTCGGGTCTTGTACCGTTCAATATTTCCCTGCACATTGTACTTTATTTTAAATATCCATTATCAACCTATAGTCATTCTCCCTGTGGGCAGTGGAGTAAGTGTCCACGTCGCATTGTCCTGCATGGACTTTACTTCTTCTTCAGCCGCTCTTACCCATTTTTCTGCTTCCCCCTTCTGATATCTGCGAGATGTCATCTCAGAATGCTGTCTCTGACAATTTACTGGTGCTGACTTTGTAGGAAAGACGTATGGGGGGAATGCCTTTGTTAGACCTCGTCGACTGCCTTGACTCAGCATCAGCAGCTGACTGTGTCTATTCCTGCACATCTGTTACTTTTGTGCTGATTTCAACTATTTGTTCAGAGGATTGCTCTCTTTCAGTGGTTTCATCCGTGGTTGATTGTTTTCCTTTGCCTGGCCTTGGAGAGTCATCATGCTGTCGCTTGCTTTTTCCATGAAGGTCACACTGTTACTAATGGTTATTCTGTCTGTGTGTGGATACAGGATCCTGTAGTCTTTGGAATGCTCACTGTATCCTACAAGGATGCCTTCCACTTCTCTGTTTTGCAGTTTGGTATGTTTCTCCTCTGGGATATATATGTAAGCCTTACTTCCAAATACTCTGATGTGGCCCACACTAGGTTTTGGCCATGCCACAGTTCGTATGGAGTTTTCCTCACTGTTCTAGCATACAGCCAATTTTGTAGGTAGGTAGCAGCAACTGCTGCTTCGCCCCAGTATCTTTCTAGTTGTCCAGAGTCTGTTAACATGCATCTAACCATTTTGGTTAGCATTCTGTTTTTCCTTTCAGCTGTTCCATTCTGCTCGGGTGTAAATGGCATTGTATTTTGGTGCTCAGTTCCATGGAGTCTCAGGAAGTCCTCTACTTCCTTTCCTGTGAACTCCCCTCCATTGTCAGTCCATAGTGTCTTTGGTCTGCACTGGAACTTGTTGCTCATCATGATCACATAGTCCTGAAGTTTGTCAAATACTTCATATTTTCTCTTCATGACATACGTGATCATGTACTTTGAGTAGTCATCAATGAAAGTTACCATATACCGGTTGCCTCCTGGTGTGGGAAAATTAATTGGGCTGCAGACATCGCTGTGTACAAGATCAAGCAGTTTCGTGGCTGTATTCTGATTCTTCTTAGGAAGCGTAGCCCTCGTGACTTTGGCTTTGATGCAACAGTCGCATTTCACGATCACGGGACACATTGATACCTTAAGGTCTTTGGTCAACTGCTGTCTGTGCATTTCCTTGATGCTGTCTGGGTGTCTATGTCCCATGTGTCTATGTCACAGATGGATGCAGTCATCGTGTGGCTTGTGTGCAGTGAGCTTCGCCTGTTCTTTCACTGTGTTCAGATGGTACAGGTGCTCATCTGCAGTGGCTCTGGCTAGTACTTTTTTACCAATTTGAATTGTGTATTCGTGTCCCTGGAAACGGAGGGGTCCTCACTGCCAGGAGTCTCACAGACAAGAGTCCCCCTTCTAAGTTGGGCACAGAGAGTACATATTTCATGGGTAAGGTCAGTTGTGCCTCCCTGTGACTGGTTGCAGTACAGGAATCCTTGTCCAATTCCTTCCGCGTTGATGCGTCTTCCATTTGCAAGGTAGATCCTTTCTTTACTGCTCAGATCCAGTCCTGTGAAGAATCCTTTATCACTAGTCATGTGGCTTGTTGCCCCAGAGTCTACACACCCATTTTGGGATCAGCTGTCTTGTCGTGTTGTGCCTCAGTTTTCTCAAAAGGAAAGTGGCCTAGCCAGACATAATCTTAACTAGATTAGGACAACTCTTTTCCAAATTGTAGAAACTGAATTTACACTATGCTTAGAAGCCAAGCTAGCAAAGCAAGTATTGTAAAGACAATATATTTATAAATGAGGCATGAGACCAAGAATATTATAAAAATAAAGCATACTTTACTTAAATTCAAATAAAAAGTATCAGTAGGTTACACAGAATAGTATCAGTAGTCAGTCAAAGATACATGAATTAAATAACATTTCTTTTTTTAAGGAAACAACTCTAAAGCTAACATATGCTTAATTCATTGGTTCAAAGGTATAAAAAAGAATATACTTTCATATTCACCCGATTCTGCACCCCAATCTGCCACCGTGAGAAGATCCTAATGTCAGTTTAGGAACTCATTCTGAAAAAAGCAAACCCAGTGTCTTCCTTATTAAAACAAACACTGCCAAGTCTGAGATGCTGATGTAGATGACATCAGTTACTATTGGAAAGACACAGAATTCCAACTGGTTCCCATCAAAATTAAGTGCTGAGTTACAGAGAAAACGTGAACATAGAGATTCATGTTTCCCTCAAAATTAATTGTCAGCTAATTAGGCTAAGAAGCTGAAAACCTAAGAAAAAAACTAAAACTTAAACTTTCACTCTGGAGATGACCGTACCAAGGGCCGTAAACCAAGAGGCCCAGTTCTTCTACTGAACAAGCAAGCAATTAAATCTCTCTCCTAGCATGTAGACAAAAGTTCACAGAGATAGTAAACTGATAAAAACTTAGTTTGAGATAAAAAGGAATTCATTAGAAATTCACAACTTCACGACACAAAGGCTGCTGATTATCAATACATTGAACACATAGTCAATACATTGAAACATGGAATCAATACATTAGGAACACAGATGCTAATTATCAATATGTTTTCAATACATTGGACACAGATGGACAAAAACATAAGCTTATTAGCACCCACTCCTTTGTTGATCCACTGTGTTGCTGTTTGTGACTGTAGCCCTCTGCTTAGTTGTTCGTGGAGACTGTTTCTGCTGTTCTGCTTTCCATATATAGCAGTCTTTCTTTAAATGTCCCTCCTTTTTGCATCTGAAGCAGACTCTGGTTTCCCTCTTAGGAGCTTTGTCTGAAGTTTTCAGTGCAGTCTCATTACCCTGCTTTAGATCATTCTGCAAGTTCTCCTTTCTGCTCTGGAATTCATCAGCAAGTCTACCTTTAACAAATTCTAGCTTCAGCTCAGCCTCTGACCTTGTTTCCAGGGCATTGATGAGGGCACTGTAAGATTCAGGCAGGCTGCAGAGGAGTAGGGCTACCACATGGCTGTCCTTTATATCTTCTTCAATGCCACGCAGCTGTGCCACTACTTCCAACATGGCATTTATATGCTCCTGCATTTCACTTTCTTTGCCAAGCCTCATTTTGCATAGTTTCCTCAGTAGAAAGAGTTTTCTATTCAGGCTAGTTATCGCATGCAAGTTTTACAATGCTATCCACATACCTCTTGCTGTGGTTTCACTTCTTAAATGGATTAGCTGGTCTTCTTCTACAAATAAACTTAGCCTTTGCTAACCTGTCCTTTTTATTCCATTCCTCATGATTTGTTGCTGGTCTGTTCATGGTAATCACCTCCCATAGATCATCTTTAGACAGCAGCATTTCCACTTTAAACTTTCACAATTGGTAGTATACATTGTTCATTTTTCCTACTGAAAGTCTGAGCTCTAAGCTGCTTGCCATACTCACTTCCCTCCTTTTCCCCTTCTGGGATTTAGGCCTTCTTACTCACAGCCAGTAGGCCTCTTTCTGGGAGTTTTCTTTCAAAGTCTGGACTCCTTCTGGGCTACTTCTAGTCTTCAAAATTGCCTTGAAAATGTCCTGGGCCCATAACCTATTGTAGAGTTAGCTTTCTGTTCAGTAACACATAGCAGAAGTTTCTTCAAAACAGAACTTTACTAAAAGCTCAGAAGACATGCTTCCATACTGTACATATGGCAGGGGACAAGGGGACAGAGAGAGGAGAAGAGAGGAGACAAGGAGGAAAAAATCCTGTTTCATCCCCTGACCCTCCCCCTACTGGGCAAGCCCCATATTAAGCTTGCAGGATTTGTCAACAGTTCAAGTTGGATTGAATAATCCAACAGTCTGCTCCCTCCTTCCCTCTCCACATTTTTGCTCCAAAACCCAACTGCCACAGCACTAATAATGAAAATGATAACAACATTGTTGTTTTCGTTTCTTGTTATCATTTTTGTTATCATTTTTGTTATCAGTATCAATATCATTATCATTACTGATATCAGTATTCTTGGTTGTCGTTTTTGGTATTCCTGGTTGTCATTTTTGTTATCATTGTTATTATTGTTGTTTTCATCATTGCAATAACGAAAATGAAAATGACATGCACACCACTAGTGGAAGGGGGTTGTACTGGGTGCCTCACCAAAGAAAGTCCAAAGACTACATTAGCAAGCAAATCAAACTAATAAATCAAGTTTCAACAAGCCTTTTTTGGTCCATGTGTGGCCCCATGAGTGCCACCAGCCAGACCAGCAGCCATAGTAACCACACACAAAAAACCAGACATCTACCACCCAAAAGCCTCCATTGTGTGTGCCCAGGCCACCTATACAAGGCAAGCCCTCCCCACCCACCACACACTCACACCCACTGTATTATTACTACATTAGCAAGCAAATCAAATTGATCAATCATCTTTGGACTTTCTTTGGTGGAGCACCCCAATCTAACAACTCCCACCCACCCTGAACTTCAAGCCTTTCATGTCTATCATACATGGAGTATGCTTGAGGGTGGGGGAACTTACTGTTCACATACCCTTTTGGTTTTTTAAGTACATGGTGTTGGTGTTTTTTGTGCTGGCTTCTATTGTCTTTCTCGTTCTGTCTTTCATCCTGCTGGGAGGTGCAGCAGGGGGATAAAGGGATGAATGTGTTGTTGTGCACCCTGATTGGCTAAGCAATTAAGCGGGCGGGGGAAGGAAGATTGGTTGGATGAGTTGTTGTGCACATTGTTCACACCCTGGTTGACTAGGCAGTTAATCTCCCTCTCTCTCTCTTCATCTATTCAAGCTCGCCTCACCAGCTGTCTCTCTGACATCGCTACTTGAATGTCTCAATGTCAACTCAAACTCAACATGGCTAAAACTGAACACCTTATCTTCCCCCCTCATCCTTCCTCTACCTCTTCCCTGTCTATCCTCATTGATGGGGTCACCATCCTTCCCGGCCCCCAAGCCCATAGCGTAGACTTCATCTTTGACTCACCCCTTTCTTTTAAACCCTACATTGACTCTGTTGCCAAATCCTCTCACTTTTCCCTCCCTAATATTGCTAAGATTCACTTTTTTCTCTCTGTCTCCTCTGCCAAAACCCTTGTTCATGTCTGGTCATCTCTTCCCTTGATTACTGTAACCTCCTTCTCACTGGTCTCCCCAGCTCTCAACTTTCTCCCCTTATCTCGGTTCAAAACTGCTGCCAGGGTCATCCACCTCACCTGTTGCTTCGACCATGTGCAGCCCCTCCTCTCCTCTCTTCACTGGCTCCCCCTTCCTGAACGAATCCTGCACAAGCTCCTAGTCTTCACATATAAAGCTCTTCATAACCTTTCTCCCCCCTACCTCTCTGCGCTAATTTCCCTCCGTACTGCAGTCTGTGAATTCTTCTCCTCCTCTGTCCCCTCTCTCAGCCTCGCATGCCTCCCCTGCTCCTCTAACCGCCTTCATCTCTTCTCCCTAGCTTCCCCCCATGTCCTGAAATTCCCTCCCTGCCCACATCCACCTTTCGCCCTCCCTTTGTATCTTCAAATCCCTCCTCAAGACCCACCTCTTCCACTCTGCCCTCCCTGACTTCTTGCTCCCCTCACCTAACTCCTGCTGCTACCCTCCATCCAGTTAAATCTGTTACCTGTGGTCTGTGCACTCATATCCTCACCACATGGCCCAACCAACCATCATTCTTGATGTAACTAAGTCAAGCGTCTGCACCCGGGACCTCGCATCTTCATGAATGTTACACTCCTTGTCTCTCCCTCTGTTCCCCTTCATTCATCTACCCCCTGCCCCCTGTCTCTCAGATTGTAAGCCCTTGAGCAGGGACTGTGACTATTCAATTACTTTGTAAAGCACCAGGTACATTGCTGGCACTATATAAATTCTTGCTAATAATAATAATAATAATAATAATAATAATAATAATAATATTTTTTTTAAAAACGGGTGCAGCTGCTGAATATGGCAACACCTGTTAGGGTGACAAGCTGGTTCCGAAGGGTTATGAAGTTTCCAAAGTTTTACAAAGTGTCAGAATTTTTCCGACGTCCCGTAGTTTGGTTTCCCAAGTCTGAAGCTTTGGAAAGAGTGCCAAAGGGCCTCCAGATACTGGGACTGACTATTCAGAACTTTGGAATTTTGTCTGAGTACCTGGAAGTACTATTTGGTTCAGCCCTAACGATGGCCAAACACATGCTTAGGGTTTTGACACCCAATCTTTGTTATATCTCAAAATGCCCTGAGGCTACTTTTAACGACTGTTTTCATTCACAGTGAAGCAGTACTTATCAAATCAATTATATTTTTTCTAGTGAATAAGTTCTTCAGGATTTTTTTCTACAACTCTTCAACCATCTTGTACTCAAATAAGAAAACGCCAGTTGAAGGAAGACATCAACACATGAACCAACAGATTATAGGGATGGGCAAACAGAATGGAGATCGGAAATTCGGTTCAGTTCAGTTCATTTTGAAATTCGATTTCGGATATTCGGTTCAGTTCGGTTTGGTTTGAAATTCGAGTTCAGTTCAGACGTTCAGTTCGGTCAACCGAACAGACAGAGTTTGGTTGAATTCCAAACTTCTGAACCAAGTTCGTCCATTCAAAACCAGGTTTTTTAGTGTGTGTTCCCACTAGGGATGGGTGAACAGAACGGAGTTCAGAAATTTGGTTCGGTTTGGTTCAGTTTGAAATTCGAGTTCAGTTCAGAAGTTCGGTTCGGTCGACCGAACAGACTGAGTTCAGGTCCGAACTCTGAACTTCCGAACCGCGTTCGCCCATCCCTAACAGATTAGCAATTATACTGTTTGTCTTCTTCATGCATTGAGTGCTTTATATTTTGGTATCCCCAGGTGGCAATATGATGGAGTTCTACTTTTTACACTTTTCTTGTTACTTTATTGTTACTTTATTGAAAGAGTTTTAAAACCTATTTTTTGGAGTATGAAATTATCTCACAAATTATTATTCCAAATCATTTAATCTGACAATGAATTACAGTTGGCCACAGTAAATCCTATTTCTCTAGGGATTCATAAAGAATCAAATGGGTATTATGGCTGAAGTTTACTTTTAAATAGATTGGAGGCTAATAAATTACAAAGAGGATTGAGAAATTATAGGAGATAACCTCTTATGTTCTTTCTATTGACTATGTGTTTGTTTTTTCGAAAACCTGAATACAATTATATGTTTCAGTATGACAAACTGAAATATTATTATGCAATATAATATAATAAAATGTAAACAGATGAATTTTAATATTATACAATGCAGTATGTTATGGATCATTAAGCTATATTAATTATCAAGCTGGATGCATAGACATAATTTCCAAGCATTTTAACACTGCACCAGATGTCTAATTTCCCCCCCCTCTGTTAGAAGCTTTTTATCCTTTAGCCATTATAATTTCAGGGTCAACCCCGGCTTAATAAATGAGTAAAAGTCTGATGCTACCAACTTAATCTCTAATGAATGCTTGTCAACATTAAATCACAAGATAATGGCCAGTCTCTGTTTCATGCTTCAAAAGAAGAGGTTTTGTAGGATAATGGAGAACATTGGCAGTAGAGTATGAATGTGAATATAAGTCATCCTGTACCATGAATGTTATGAGTGGTAATATCCAGAACAAATTCTCTTCTCATTGGAACCAATACTTGTCCACTGAAATCAGTAGGAATACACTACTATCAGAGAGTTGATTTTTTTCATGATCATTAATACTTGCCAAAACAAGAAATAGAAATAAAAAGTAAATTTTAAACACACTTCCAGTCTTGCTTAAACCCAAACGTTAAAAAAAAGAAAAATGGAAACCAATCCCAGTGTCCTTGAAATAAAAATTCTGATGTCAAAGCTTCTGTCCCTAAAGTGTCAGTGTCAGGGTTGGACGGGGTTTACAAGGGAGAGGGGGGACAAGGGGGGTCCAGGTACAGAGAGAGGGCAGCACCCCCACAACCAAAGAACCGCCCCATGGGGGTCTCACCCCACTAACCTTAACCCTCCGAGCACCGCAAGGGAGTGACACAGAGATACGAGCTGGGACCAGTACAGAGGATTCCCCCTCTAGCACAGGGGGAGTGAGACATAACGGAAGGGACAGATTCACACCGGCAGAAGAAGGGCCAGGGCCAGAATTGACGCTGTGCCACTCCGCGCGTCTGCAGGCGCAGCGGGGGTGGAGCTAGGGGTATTTCAGAGTCCCACACTCATTCCTCAGGGCCGGTGATCAGCATAGCTATGAACTGGTCCCTGTGCGACTGAGCGAAGTTTGTCGTATTCCTATTGAAGTCGTGTCTGTAAGAGTGGGTCGAGTGTGAGGTGAGTGAGAGGTGAGTGAGTGTGTGTGTCTAGAAGGGGTCATTACTGTTGGTGTGCACTGTAGACTATTTCCTGGTATGCCCTGAGTGTCCTCCCTATAGATTGGTACTGGATAACCTCTTCCTGGTGATTCCCCCTGATGGAGAAAACCCCAATATTTTGTTTTGTAATATAGTACCATCTGCAAAATTGGACAATATTAAAGAGTTTATAACCTATAGTTACCCCGTCATGCTAGGAATGCTTGCTTTACCTTTAATATTAGACAGACTCTGGTTCTCCTCGGATAGATAAGCCCTACCTTTGAAGATTACCTTGTTTACAGGAGGATTCCTTTAGCTCAAGAATACAATTGGTTTCGGCCTAGATAAAGACACTCTTAAACCTCCCTAATTCCTTTCTTATCTGAACTTAGAAGTGAACTGTCCCTTCTCTAAATAATGAGTTTGAGAGTTTTGTGGTAATGGTCCTAAAGTGCGCCGATGCGACAAAACCATATATGGACCCTCCGCCCAAGGATTTCTGTATAAGAGTATAGTGCTCTTTGTTGTGGTATGCTTGGGATTCCTTGATCCTAGAGGCCCACAATGCGTTGTGTAAATCTGCTGAATAAAGAGTATTTGCTGTTTGCAGCTGCAGCCTCCTCATCTCAGATCTTTACCCACGGGAAATCCTCGTCATTTCTGGTGTCAAGAAGTGGGATACGAGGAACACAGGAGTCCCTTGGAGATCCTGCGGTAAGTGCTGCATCTCTTTAAAAATCCCAGGGGGACGCCCCAGGGGCTCTGNGGGCGGAGAGCCCTAGTTTTTAGATTGTAAGCCACAGGTAGGGACCACAGCTGATTGTATGTTCTGTACAGCGCCAGGTTGTTACTGGCGCTTTATAAATGTTTAATAATAATAATAATAGAGCGACAGGTCCGTGGGTTCCCTTCTCTCCTCTTCCCCCATCCTTGCTATCCCTCACATTCAGTTACTTTCAATTGGACATTAATTTACTTTTATACCATTAATATTATATTAATTTTTTTAAAAACACCATATCATAAATACACTCCTGCAAGGAAGAAAATGCTTTTCAAATCTGATCCCCTGCCTCCCCCATTCCATACATACTGACATTTGGTCACAAGTGCAATATTGCTGAAGCCAGGATTTAGGGACTTGATAAAAAATCATGGCAATGTCTGTCACTGACACTAATGAAAGATTAAGCAATCATTAAACTCCTTAGAGTTTTTTCTCCTTGTCACAACTCATTGACAATTTTTATAGGCCTTGGGCACACATTGTTGAACTAAAATATTGAAGATGGTATTTTTCAAGAGTGTCCAGTGCCTTATTCCTTGCACACTGAAGTCAGTGGGGATAGAGTTAAGATAATGCAGGGCACTTTCCCACAAACATTCCTCTAATCTGAATAGGTGCATCAGGACATCAAGCGAACATATTGGATGGGTATATTTTGCAAATATAAGCCGTGAAGTTGATACATACATGCCACCCAAATTATGCTATCATGAGGGTAGGGGTGGGACACCAGGGAGAATACCGGATACTGGATATACCGGTATCGGATCTCCCTGGTACCAGATTTACCAGTATCAGCGTACCGGATTTTAACATTGGCCGCATTGCGGCTATTGACTTCAATGGCCACAATGTAAAAAATATGGTACCGTGGCCAATGTTAAAAATCTGGTATGCCGGTACAGGTAAATATTGGATTTATCGGATTAAGCCGATACACCCAAATACCAGCAATTTGGAGAACCAGAATTCCCAACCCTAATGTCTATGTTGCACCTTTGAGAGAATTTGATCAGCAGTCACATACATTCAGTTTTCCTGTGCTCTGGAGTGTCTGGTTCTGAGGATGGCCATTCCTAGTGCAGAAGGTTGGGAAAGTACCCATAACTGCTACATGGGTAAATGGTAAATATTTCTCTTTGTTCCCTATTAGCGTCGGGCTAGAATGAGATCTCACAAAAATGGGAATTCCCATCAAAATCCCAGATCTTGATATCATCTTGGTCAAATCGAGAACTTCTCAGTACTTGACAATGTCTTCATCAACATTTCATTTCTTGATTTACCAATAATTTTCTTGCTGGAATCCCATTTACTGCTTTGCTGTTTACCACTTTGCCATCACTTTCAAATCCTGAGAGGTAATACCAACGCAATACCACATTTCTTCTATCTTTCTGCACTCCATTTCCCCTTTTACTTCCTTTCCACTAATAGGCTGGTATGCAGAGTCCTTTACAAATCTGCAATCCATTTGCAGATTAATCAAAGCACAGGGAACATCATAGAACAAAAATTCTGATTGGAGACACTGGAGTGGAGGTTAAGGGGCACAGAGGGGAGGTTAAGAGGTGGGTTATTTGAATAGTGACTGTCTCAGTAATGCAGAAACAATAAATACAAAAGTAAAACCGTACCTTAAGCAATGCGATAAGTGATAAATGAATGTTACGCAGAACATGGTATGTGGTAATTGGTAAGCAGAAATTTAGTAACTCAGGGAGGTATTACAGGAATGAGAAATCACATCGATATCAGGAAAGCATCAGGAAATTCATCTCGATTCCAAATATAGCAACGTTACTAATGAGTTCAATTTTTGCTGCTCATTTCAATCCTAGTCTAGGGCAGTGATTCCCAAACTTTATCAGGTTATGACCCCAGGGTTTTAATTTGTAAAGAAAGAGGTACCAGTGTTCAATCTTGCCCCAGAACTCCTACTTCTTTAATGGTGGGAGGAACTGCAGAGGACCTTGCCAGGGTCTCAGATCAAACTTTCCACTCAATTTAAAGCTGACCATCTGACTTGGCCAGCCAATCAAAACTTACCATTTAGACTGCGATCACTCAATTGTCCCCTCCCATACCCCCCTCCTACCAATGAAACTTAATGCCATAAGAAGTTCAACTGGTCACCAGCCCAACACATGTACAGAAGTTACCGAAGTTTCTGAAGTTTTCTGAAGATTTCCCAATAATGGCCTTGTCATTTCCCAATAATGAACTTTCCCAAAGTTCCTTGTCCTCGGAACTTTGGAATTCAGCTTTTCCAAATGAAATATCTTAATATTCCACAAATTCCAAAGTTTTTCAAAGACTTCATTTCTGCCCTAGGTAGAAGTGATCCTAAATACCTTCTGTAGGCAATTGAATTATTAGGTCTTCTTGGTGTATATCAGCAGATCTCATTAGAGCTGAATTGGGAAAGTTACTGGCCTCCTGGACACAAGGCCTTATGTTGAATTATTGACTGATATTATCCAATATGAACAATTCACAATTGCCAAAACTTTGTTTGCATCAACAATTTGGTATGGTGCCTGCCGCAAAGGTCTTTTGACTAAAAAAAAATAATTCATGATTTATTAGGGGGTGTGCAGAAGGCACATCATTCATTTTTGGTTTTGTTTACAAAAAAACTTTATTTTTGAGGGTTTCATAAAGGATTCTACCCATTATTGTTTTTGTTTGTTTTATTTAATATATTAATTTTCAAATATCACTGCACATTTGCAAAATGGACATTGGGTCTATTTGCATATGGGCAGCCTTTTTCCCAAATTGTGGGAAAGGGCTGCACATGCACAGAATTGTCCCGGTGGCCAATTTGCACATGTGCAGTGATTATGATTGTTTTAATAAAATAAAACAAAAATTAAAAAATGAAATAAAATAAATGTTTGCTTATTCATTTGATTTCATTACCTTAGTTATGAAGATGAATGGGGCTCGTTTGTTTTTCATAATTAATTAAAATGATACAGATTGCACACCAAAGCCTATGACTTACTTAATTCCTGTGGTATGTCAATTATCAGAACATGCATCTTTATCAGAGTCTTGCAATAATCAAAACTTAAAGAGATGATATTAGCAGAGAAGAAGACCCAGTGGTTGTCTATGACAATAACTCTGGTATTCTGTCCTGAAAGACAAGCATACGTTTGAACCGTACTTGGACATATTAAATGCAAAATGCCACAGGAGAGCCTTTTAGGGAATAAACTCACTTCTTTCTCATGTTTCTCAATGAGAGTCACAATTCTCATCTCATTCTTGCAAAAGAGAACAAGACGAGAATCAGTAGGATTCTTGCTGAGAAAAATGAGAATTTTGAAAAACAGAATACCCAGTGCTGATGGGGGACAGGGAGGGAGGAGGAAGCCATGTTGTTTCTCACCCAGCTTTCTTATCTTGGCTGGGGATGGCAGCTGAATTAGCAGAGAAAGTTTCCTGATCACAAATTTGAAGAATGGGAGGGGGAGAGCAAGAGAGAGGGGGCAGAGTCAGCTGATACCTTAACATTCTATTGGCTATCAGAAATCAGAAGCCAATAGAATGCTGAAAAGTGTGTGTGTGTGTGTGTGTGTGTGTGCGTATATATATGTCATGAACTTAACTTCTATGAAAGAATGAAGAGTTCTGAGCCTCCTGTGGCCCCTTTAGATTCTGCTTTGTCCATGGTCAAAGGATTAAACATCTCCCTATGTTGTTTTTTTTAAAAGTAAAAGTTTTTTTCATGTTCAATACATTTTTTCATGTCCCTTCCCGAGTAACATTTTCATTGAAGTGCCAAAATGTGTTAATGAATCCAATAGCCACTTCACCAGTCTAACATTAGCTTAAATAGCTCATTGAGTCTATCTAAACAAACAATTGATCATTTGGAGTCCTATTCCATTATACATGACAGTGCTAATGTTTTTAGACTTTCCCCTTCTCCATTGAAGAGATTTGTGACATACTCCTGCATATCAATCTTAATAAAAGTACTGGAGCTGATATCTTCAAACTTAATAAAAGCACTGGATCTCATAACCTCAAACCAAAGCTACTTCGGTTAGCTGCCATATCCAGTGCTGGTCCCATTTCCTAATTACACAATTCTTCTCAGAAGACGGGTGAATCACCTTTATTCTGGCAGCATGCCAAGTTTACCCCACTGCATAAAAGGTGGGAATAAATTAAACCTCAATCAATGGAAGCCCATTTTAGTTCTTTTAGTGCTTACTAAGGTCTGAAGTGAGAAGCTGTTAACTTTATAGGATGTTTTAATGTCAGTAAAATAAGTTTTTAGAACTAGGCGTTCTACTCAATTTAAAGGCTGTTAAGGGTAGATTTATGTTGGTCCACAAACATTTATTTGCTTCTATGTAGTAGTCAGGCTACTGACAGTTTGTTAAATTAATGTCCAAAGAACTAATTTGGTTACTTTTCTTTAAATCCAGTCTTGTAACTTAGGGTGATTTCAGATGTCACACGCTTCCGGGTCACCACAATGGATTCCCAACTGTGGCGAGCCAGCGAACCCCATCCTGTGGTTTAGGACAGCCCCAAACAGATGTGATGGGAGCGGGACCATGTAAAGGAAACGGATGGCCAGACCATGACCTGGGGCAGCACAACAGATGTTATGCCAATTCCGGACTGTGGTTAGAACACCCAGAAGCTACTGCGGTGGGGCGGGAGGCAGCCATCGCTGACCGAGGGCAAATGAAGCCAAAAGCACCAAAAGGCACTGCCCATAGAAGGGAAAAGGGAAGGGAGGGGGAGGAGGGAGACAAGGAGCTGAGGTGGCACACGCATCAGGAACAGGGAAGCCAAGGACACAGCAGGACACTAAGCATACACACATGGCTGGCCGCAAACACACCTGGTCCACACAGCTGCCACACACCTGTGTGTTGGCAGCTGCAAACACAACTGGTCCACACAGCTGCCAGCACCATCAGCTCTGGTCCGGTGGGCTCTGACAGGGAATAGTCAGCAGGAGGGGGCCAAGGCAGGTGCCATAGATCCAACAGGTGGTAATACACCACCCCACATGACTGCTGGTAGTCACGGGTCCCGTGGATGCAGCAGAAGTAGGAAACAGCCAGGGCAGGGCCCCCCTCCTCCAGACAGGTGGTGAACCTGGCCAGGCCACAAACCAAGAGGGCGGACACAGTCTCCTCAGTGGACCACACCACATGCAAGCACCTCATCTCCAGAACACACCCATGAGGAAAGGGATGGAGGCCCAGTGCCTCCACATGGAGCCAGCACGCGTTACCGCTCACCTCATAGCCGAAGTAGCGAAGGCCAGAGCTCAGACTCGCATAGGCACTGGAGAGGGTATCCAAGAAGCACAGGAGCAGTTACATGGCTGGGGAATCCCACAGGTCACAGAGGGCCATGGTCTCCCAGAAGGTCCAGCTATGGGGGCGCGCCAGGCGATCTAGGGCGCGGGAGCCCATGGGGCAACACTGCTGGCCATGGCCCAGTGGGCAGAGGGTCTGATCAGCAAGGAAGGAGGGGTCCCATGATCCTATGTGGGCTGGGGAGGGAAGCAAGGGAGCTCCAAAGGACACGCGATAAGGCCACAGGCCGAAACAAGGCACGGCTAGCGAGCAATGCGTTGGGAGCAGACCCAGCACAGCTGCAGGAACCAAGCACACAGAATATCCAGCAAGCACTGATATCAGGGAGGTGATGACAACAGGAAGCCAGCTGCAGCCTGCACTGATGAGTGCATGCGGGCCCGGGGCACGAGACCCCAGAATGGAAGTGCAGGTGTACACAGGGGAGGGGCACCATCCGGAGGGACACACCAGTCGGCAGGTGAGTGCAACCAGCTTAAAGATCCCAGGGAAGGCCCCATCGGCACAGCTGAGCAGCCCCCAGCCAGCTGGTGGTGGGGCGGCAGGCGAGGGTGGCCCCACAGATGCACGGGTGGGACACAGAGATGTGGCCAGCCCGGGACACAGGCATTAGAGCCGTGCACAAGAATGCACCACAGGCACCCTCAACCATGGAAGCAGCCCAGAGGGCTGCATGTTGCCTGTGCCTGGGCCTAACTGTGGAGTGGCACCAGCAGCACACCAACCTCCAGTGGCTCACCATGGAGCTGCTCCACCTGAGCGCCCACATCTGGGGGTGCCTTGCAAGGACTGCTGTGGCCGCCTGGCACACCCACCATTGGCACAACCATTCCCAGGCCAGGCTCAGGGCCCTGCAGGTGTCTGGGGCATACCAACGGGCCCTGCATCTCTCCCGAGGGTGCCCTGCTGTCCTCCAAGAGGCATTCAGTCGACATGACTGGCACAGGGTGGCAATGGGGAGCACAGTAATGCTCACCATGCCCATGAAAAGGCAGCTCTGGGTCACGGACCAGGCACAGGAATGGTGGGCCATGGCCCTGACACAGTGGGACGATGCAGCATGGAGGGCAAACTTCTGCATGGACAGACGGTCCCTCCTGAGGCTCGCAGAGCTGGTGGTGCCCTGGCTGGAGCAGCTGCACACCTCCATGTGTTCCCCCATACCCGTGGTCCAGCGCATGGCTATAGCGGTCTGGGCACTAGCAACACTGGATTCCTGCCGCTCCGTGGTGCATCACTTCGGTGTGGGACTGAGCACCATCACAGGCATCGTTCAGGACTTCTGTGAGACCATGGAGGGCATGCTACTCGACCGAGTAATCCAGCTGGTGGACCAGGAGGTCATGTTGGCTGGCTTTGTGGCTGATGGGTTGCCCAACTGTCTGGGTGCTGTGGATGGTACTCACATCGAGATCCTCCGGCCCTCCCAACGGGGGTGCTGGCAAGTACATCAACAGACACGGGTACCATTTCTTCCTGCTCCAGGTGGTTGTGGACCACCAGGGCCAGTTCATGGACATCTTCACTGGCCACTCCAGTCACAGCCATGATGCCTGAATCCTCGAAATCTCTCCCCTCCATGCCTGGATGTACCGGGGGGACTTTGCCAACATGGAGATGATCAGGATCGAGGGGATGTTAATGCCCCCCTGCATCCTGGAGGACCCATCCTATCCGCTCCTCCACTGATTCATGAAGGCATACCTGATCCCCAGGTATGTGGAGGTGCTGTTCAACTCCTGGCTAAGTACCTTGAGGATCGTGGTCAAGAGGACCTTCAGTGCCCTCAAGCAGTGCTGGAGGTGCCTTGCCAGTCAGCCGGACTTTGCTGTGGAGACCTCGGCCCTTCTGATCAGTGCCTGCTCTGTCCTGCACAACATATGCGAGACCGATGGGGCCGCCTTGGCATTCCCCATGCCCCATGACCCGTGCCGCTCTATGTGAATGCAGAGAACCCACAGGAATACTGCTATGCCAAACAGATCCATGCTGCCCAGGCAAGGCATATAGCCAGTGATCCCGGGGCCTGAGCATGCTTGGGCAGCTCCGAGTCCCCCCGTGGGCTGCCACGGGACACCCTCAGTCCCCGGGTCCCCACCCCATCTGCACAGGCGGGTCGCAGCACCAGCTGTCCCAGCACCTGTGCCCACCCACAGCTGTGTCCAGGCCTCCCCACGGCAGGTCCAACCTGTCCTTGACTCGCAGCTGATCCAAGCCGAACCCCTGCCCCCTTCCTGGTACCATCAAGCAGACAATAAAGCTGTTGTAGTTGCTAACCCATGTGTTTATTGTACATACAGTGCCCCCTGTACCTTACCCCTCTTCCCCCCTTCATGCTCCCTGACCCGTCATACCTTCCCCTTCCCCGTCCTCTGCTCTCCCGACACTGCTGCTTCCTGGGCCGCCCCCTCGCCCTCCTAGATGGTGCTGTGGAGTTCTGGGAGCTTCCTCACCCCCGCTGTTCATATCCCCAGATGTATCCTGGACCAGCTCTGGGTCCAGACCGCCCTCTGTGGCGGGGATGGGGCATGGTGGCGGTGGTGCCTGAGGGGCATCACTGGTTGGCTGCTGTCTCTGGAGGCCTGGTGGGACTGGGAGGCGGATGTGTGGGCCCAGGGGCTGTGCTGGTGGCTGGGGTGGTGGTGGCGGTGGTGGGTGTGCCGCAGCAGGCTTCTGAGGTGCTGGAGCTGGTATGGTGATGGGGGGAGCGGTTGTCATGCTGTAGGCATTCATGGTCCCTGCATGTAGCAGCAGTGAGGTGCCAATGTCCAGGGACTTGGGCTCAGTCACATACCACCTGTCCCAGAGCTGTGCTGGACATGATGCCCCCCGGCATCTGGGCGGGCTTGTTCCTCCCCCTGGGGGACCCCAGTGCCCCGCCCATCCACCCATCACCCCTGGGGTGTGTCGTATTGGGATGGGCCGGTGCCTCACCCGCCCGTCCGTGCTCTCAGTGCAACACTATTTGGTGACCACCCCCGCCCTGGTTGCTCACCTTGCTCCACCTGCTGCTGCATCAGCTGTTCCCCGTGTTACATCTCACCTGGCTGATATGCATGCTAGGGTGGGTGTGCACCTGTTGGGGAATGAATGGGGGGGTTATTTACCCTTGTATGGTCCAGGTCCCCATCCCACCATGGCCCCCACTCGCTGGCACAAGGGTGTGGTGATCCCTGGTCAGCTGTGCCTGTCCAGCCTGTTTTGTGAGCGGTCAGGCCCCCCTGCACCCCGACCCCTTCCCATTTTCCCTGGTTTCTGGGGGCCGTAGGGTTGGGGCCGCACCATGTGGGGGCCCCCAAACCCTGGGCATACCCCCTATGGCCCATGTGTCCTCCCAGCCACTCACCTACCCTCTATGTCCGTGTTGGAGTCCTCCAAGGCTGGCTCCTCCATGGGGCTGTAATCTCCTTCGGTCCACTGGCTCAGGGTGACCAGTGTGCCGGTCTCAGATCTGCCCATGTCTGACTGAAGCCATGGGCTCCTGGTGCTGCTTTGCAAGGGGGGGCCTGCTGCTCCTTGAGGTCCTGGGACGTTCCTCAGGAGGGGCTGGGTCCCCTGAATCAGTGCGTGCGTGCAGGGCTGCCAGGGGTTGGGGTACATCAGCTGTTTCCTGCCCTGGACCACAGTGCTCTCCACGAGCCATGGGGTGACTTATGTGCCCTTCATGTGCAGTACGCAGTCCAGGGCATCATAGTAGGGGGTGGTCCATGCTCCATGACCAGACCACTGGTTGTTGTCTTTAATGGCCTTGTACCCCCTCTTGAGCTCCTTGACCTTGGAGTGGCATTGGGCCATGGTCCTGTGGTGCCCCATCACCTCCATGTCCTACACGATCTCCGTATACACATGCTCGTTCCTCTGGTTCACAGCAAGCTCCACCTGGTGCTCCAGAGACCCCCAGATCCTTATGAAGTCCCATTGTCCCCCTCGCTGGTACCAGCATCTCCCGCATGTGCTCTCCTCCTGAGGTTCCTCCTCCACCTCTGCTTCCCCGCTGCTTGTCTCCTCCGGGAGCTCTGACTCCCCAGCACATTTCCAGATTTGTGAGTCGTAGGGGTTGGGGTTAGTGTCCTGGTTCCTTCTGACCCATGGTCCGCCTCCCTTCCCCCCTCCTGATGGGCACCCCCCTTTGTGCCCCTTTGCCACTGTGTGTGCCCCCCTTGTTCTCCTTACCTATTTCAGGGGTGCCTCCATCCCCTGGCCGGTTGTCCCCTCCGGGGCGTCCTGCTCCAACTGCTGCTGCTGCTGCTCCTTTGCCGCCACTGCCATCTCCACCCCCTCCTACTCCTCCCCCTTCCTAATCCTACTGCCTGCCTCACTCCCCACCCACTCTCCTCTCCCTTCCATCTTGCTCCATCCTGCCACATTCACCTGCTTCTGTGTGCCCTTTAAATCTCCCTCCTCGGTCTGTCTGTTGCTCATTGCCTGGAAGTGATGCTGCATCATCTCACCATGGATGGGGATTGTGTGTTATGACCCCACCTGGTGGTTGGCATTCAGTTGTTATGTTTGGCATTTTCCTGGTGGGAATCGCTTTTACCACAATTCTGGGGATGGTCCCATCCTGACCTCCGTAACTGTGCTTGGCTTTGGCCCCTACCGATGATTTACCATGGTGAACATCTGGATGCTGCCGATCAGACACTCATGACTCTTTTGCCACGCCACAGAATTGTCCATGCTTCACTGTGGTTGACAGTGGTATCTTTACATCTGAAATTACCCTTAGAACAGTATTAAGGAAAATGACTCACTAATAGCTTTATTTAATATATGCCCCATAGCTGAATATCTGTATAAAGAGAACTGGTTCCCAAAGTCTTGTCCCATAAAGAAATATGGTGACCAACACAAGGATAGCATTTTGCAGGATGCAAATTTTCCATTTGAAGGTGTACTATGGGGATATTTGATGGAAACACTTAAAATATGTGTGTTTTGCTTTTTTTGTCTTTGTTACTGTTTCTGTTTTTGTTTTTATGTTTTATGATGTTTAAAATTGTTTTATATTTTATATATTGTTGTTAGCCATGCTGGGTCACCTGTGGCGGGAAGAGCAGGATAGAAATTTTGTTAATTAATAAATAAATAAATAAATAAATAAACTTAACATGAAAGCTTAATCCCTTGAAAACAAGCTAAACAGTGAAGCCAGAAACAGTAGGGATGGGCGAACAGATCGCGGTTCATGTTCGGCCATTCGGTTCGGCAGCGGTCGGTTTGTGTGTTCGTGTTCGGCCATTTGGGTGGATTGCCGAGTTCGCATTTGGCCATTCGGTTCGGCCGCGTTCGGGTCGTGTGTTCGTGTTCAGCCGTTTGGCAGGATCGCCAAGTTCGTGTTCGGCCGTTCTGTTCGGCTGCGTTCGGGTCGTATGTTTGTATTCGGCCATTCACCGTTCAGGTGGATCGCCGAGTTTGCATTCGGCGTTTGGCCTAAAAATATCGTGAGCGTGCGGGAAACCGGAAATTGCACCGGAAACTGGAAATTTGTGTGTGTGTGAGTCATGTGAGGCAAGTGGGTGTGTGTTTCAGTCGGTGGCTGCTTGGTTCATGTGTTTTGGCTGTGATTGTGTTGGGTTTGGCTGTGCTGTGTGTTTGGGTGGGTTGGTGTGTGTTGTGGGTGACTGTTGGTTTGTGCTGTGTGTGGTTGGTTTTTGAAAAAAATAATTAAAAATGAAGGCTGCTGCTCGCATCCTCCAGCTGGGGGCACATTTGCTGGTGGAGGAGGAGGAGGAGGAACTGGTGGAGGCTGCACCCGCTGCCCCTGCTACACCTCCCGTGGCACCGGTGGCACTGACTTCCAAAGCGGTGGGCTCTACTGCCATTCCTGCCAGGTTTGTAAACCTTTTTTTTACTTTTAAGACAAGAAAGGCTGTATCAGTTAGAGCAAGCTCAGCTCACTGGTGTGCGGGTGGGTGCATGGGTGGTGGGCATCAGTCAGGCACAAACAGTGGCCAACAGCGGGTGGCAGCGGATGTCTGCTACAGAGAGAGAGGGTACTGTAGTGTGGGGGACTCTTCCAGAAGTCAGGCATGAGCAATCCCCCACCCAAACATGTGCCAAGCTATCACTCCACTCTCCAGTTGCCACCCCATTCCCTACGCACCCCCAAATAAGGGCAGTCTCATTCCTCCAGCCAGGGTCACATCTCGTGTCGCCATCCCTAGCACCCCAAGGAGGGCATCAGGATTTCCTCATGCCAGCCAGGGGCGACTTTCTAGTTGCAATATCTACTCTAGCATCCCGTATCACCCCTGGGAGGGCAGGATTTGCATGTGCTTTATGGGCTTATTTAGTTGCCGTCCCTAGCACCCACAACTTGGGAGGATTAGAGGCATCATCATAAATGCATGATATTTACTTGGTGTTCTTATGTGTTCCCATTTCAGAGAGGAATTGGATTCTTCTTGCCCCAGACCCAGCCCTGCTTCCAGGCCTAGGACGACAACTCATCACCGCCCGACCCTGAAGCGGAGCTCCCCAGCTTCACCCCCAGACATTTGGCACCAGTCGTTGGATGTCTGGCGGTTTTACCTGAAGGGCGACAGAACCGCCACATGCAAGGTATGTCATGGGGACTGGAACAACAGGGAATGAATTACCCTCTGACCTGTTAGGAATGGAAGTCCCCTGCAGAGAGAGATTGGATGGCCAGCCAGTCCACCCACTCGTGGTGACAGAATGCAGGTAAGGCTGGACAGACCATTGGTCTGACACAGTATGGCACTTCTAATGTTCCTTTCTTTTTCTGCTCTTTCTAGATCTGAAAAAAGTGTTCCGCCGGCAGAGGGAGGGGACAACATCGGGGCTTCTCAGTCGCATTGAGCGGACCCTTGAAATGTGGTTCAGGCAGCCAGGTGAGGAGTACTCTGCTGCAGCTGTGACCATGGAGCCGCAGCGCATGCAAAGGGGGGGAAGGCCTCCAGGAAAAGGAGGCATATAAGCCCTTCCCCTCCCCCCCGCCTCCAGCATCAACGTGGAGACCCCAGGGATCCTGGAGAATGCCGAAATCAAGGCCCTTTGGGCCAGGTTGCGTCGCTTCACCCAGGGCTACGTTGAGGAGGTCCAGCGCTCCTCCTCCGATCTGGAGAAGTGCCTGGTGGCGGAGATGCAGGCGGTGCAGGCGGAGTGGCAGAGGGTGGTGGCATATGGCTAGTATGTGTCTGCCGAGCTACGCCACGTGCAGGTCTACCACCAGGCGCTCTCCAGGTGGCACAATGACCTAACCGAGGTGGTGGAGTATGCGGTGGACAACGGCGTGGTGGACCCCTCCACGGTGGATGCTTGCCCTCCAGAATGTGAGCTTCCCCAAGGCCTGTTGCCTTTCCCCAAATACGGGGGGACAGGCCCAGTGGCAGAGACACTGACTCATAGGTTGTTTATGCTTATAAGTTTCCTCTACATGTTTGCTTTTGTTTTATTAAATGTTGTTGCTGCTGTTGTTATTGTTGTTGTTCTTTTCCTGTATTGAATTTGTCAATAGTTTTAAGTAAAGTTTTCAAATTTATTGTTACGAACTTTGTTTTAGTCCTCTCTTTTATCCCTCCCTATGTGCTGAAGTTCTGGCTGGCAGGTGGCAGAATCTCATACAGCTACTAGATCCCTTCCAGCAGCACATGCCACCTCAAGTAGCGTAGTAACCCAAACACGTGCAGTGCCAGCAGCAGGGTCTCAACTAGCAGAAAGCCCCCAGGAGGTGCAGGGCTGGTGTTTGTGTGGGTGGGTGTGACAGAGAGAAAGAGAGACAGGCTCCTTAGCAGCGGGCAGGAGGCGGAGGGCGCTGGTGGTCGGAGGGACTTTTAGTTTCAGCAGCCAGCTTCAGCGGGCATCCGCGGGTGGGTGCAGAGGAGTAGGCTTTTGGGGAGGGGGGCAGGCTGGCATGCGGCCAGGCACCGGGCTTCTGGATGAAATGGAATGGAATGCAGCCCCCAGTGACTGGAATGATAGTCCCATAATCTTGTTAATGGTCCCTGGGACGGGCGGGCATCAGGGATAGTGGAATGACAGCCTAAAGCCTATTGGGCACACTTCATTTGATCAGGCGCACCGCACTAGGAGGTAGCAGGGCAGCAGTTAAGGATGCACACAGGCAGGCACAGGCAGAGGGGCAGGCACATATAATGTGTTGTGGGTTTATTCCATCTCATTTCGGTAGGTTTGCTGTGTGCTGGATGTGGGTGATGGGCATTAATGGGCGCAGCACAGATGGGAGTCCTTCCAGGTTCCGGCTGGTGGCAGCTAGGATATACCTAGATGAGCTCTCCCCCTCTAACTCCCATCTCCCTAGTTCTAGCTGGGAATGGGAATCTCTATGTTGCTCTCTCTTTCTGGCCATATAGTGCCGGTGACAGCATGGGTGGAATCGTGTCTGTCTTTCCTTCAAGCAGTGGGTGGGTGGACTTTCTCTCTCTCTTTTTCTTGGCAGCAACCTGGTCGGGCAGACAGGCACCTTCACATGAGAGGCAGGAAGACGGGCTGAGGTAATAGAAGCATGCTTTCATTGCTTTGAGCTTGGCGGCCACCCGGGGTACAGAACACTGGGCACAGACAGCATATAGGTCTGGCAGCAGCAGCTACTTTCTTAATGCCATTGGCATCATGACACAGACAGCAGCATATAGGGCTGGCCTGTGGGCCATTTTGGCAAGTGAAGAAACAGACATTGGTGGCCAAGGTACAGATCCCTTGCTGCGAGTAGCGTGTAGCCCAAGGATCTCTTAGAGAGTCGATCCAAAGAGCTAGGCAGGCGTTGTTGTGATTCTGAAGGGACCAGATGGCGGCTAGTGCTTTGGAGGGGGAGTAGCAGGCAGAGCCCCTGGGGCTAGTCCTGGGGCAGAAATGGCTGCTTCTCGGTGGGGTGGAATGACAGTGCAGTGTGCGAGGAACGACGGCCCCAGACCCATCATGTTGGGTCCAGGGGCTAGGGGGGCAGCTTGTACATCTTGGCCACAGCCCTACCTGCCAGTAACTTGGCCCCGGCACCCAGGCGGTGGGTGCCAGGGCTGGAGTGGCTGCTTCTCTGAGCGGTGGAATGACAGCGCAGTGTTAAGTGAATGACAGCCCCAGACCCATCACGGTGGGTCCCAGGATTAGGGTGGCAGATTCCAGGTATTGGCCACAGTCCTCCCTGCCAGTAGCTTGGCCACAGGACCCAGGCAGCGGGTGCCGGGGCTGGAGTGGCTGCTTCTCAGAGCGGTGGAATGACATCGCCATGTGAGATGAGTGACAGGCCCCAGAACCCTGATGGTGGGTCCTTGGGCTAGAGTGGCAGCTTCTAGATACAGTGGATAGAAAGATGGATAGACAGTGGATAGAAAGATGGATAGACAGTGGATAGAAAGATGGCTCTCTGTGAGTGGAATGACTGGCCATTTTGAGAGGAAAGTATATGAGCTAGGAAAAATGTCAGCAACCTGCGAAAGCTTTATGGATTAAAATGGGAGGGAGCCTCCAAGAAGGAAGTGTGCTCCCCCAGACTGAGCCACTTTTCTGGCTCTACAGAATCTCCTAGCCAAGTGTGTCCACTCTCCCTGCCTTGGTACATCCCAGCTGCATTCTGTCCCCACACTTCTCTGGTGGAGGGAGGGGGGAGAGTGAGAAATAGCCAGATACCCCCACCACACCCTGCAGGGTGTTTGCTCGCTTCTTCTATGTTGGGTGCAGGGCCCTGCGGGATGTTCCCAAGGTTTGAATGTTGCTGGTTCCAGGCCCCCCACCCTATAGCACAAGCTGCCTTTTGTGTCTGCTGCTTAAATTTCCTCTACCCCCCCCCAATATGGCCCAGTTTTCTCAGAGCCCCACATGCAGAGCTAGGAATAGAGCAACCCCAGCCCTGCAGCTGGTGGGGTGTGTGGAGGACTTGCTGGTGCTTGGGAAGGGGAGGGGCAGGCAGAGTTCCCCACCCTCTCAGGCTGGGTACACGCCTACAAGGCCCTCACAGTTAATGAATTGAGACCCATCACGGAGGGTGCTGGGGCTAAGGTGGCAGCTTCTGGAACTTTGCCACAGCTCTCCCTGTAGATTCCTCACAAGGCATGAGAGAGAGGGGCTGGGTGGGGATGCCCACTGTGATTTCCCACAAAGCTGTTCTTTTTCTTTGTGGGAGGGGGAGAGGGTTTGTCTTTGGGCTTCTACCCCATGAGGACCAGGTTAATCTGTTTCTGTCATCAAAGAAAAAGGGAAAGAGAGCTAATCCAAGAAACAGGGCTTTCACTGGATGCTGCACTTAATGGGGAATATTTCTGCTGAGCTGAGCAACGGTGCCCCCCATGCAACCCACTCCTAGCACACACTGGGCCGGCACGATGGGGCCGCCCCTTCTGCTGCGCAGGAAGCAAGTGTCGCTTGCGGCCTTCAGCTGGGTTTCATTTGTTTGAAATAATGCTTAGGCTCCTTCCAGAGCTTGTTTCCAGGATGTAAAGAGGGTTTTTTTTTAAAAAAAAAAATACCAGCCACTCCCGTGTTAGTTTTAAACATTTCAAGTGAAGATTTGGTAGCCTGTGCATGTTGGATCCAGTACGCTGCCTCTAAATTAATGGGCATTGAACCTGCCCTTGTTTGTAGCGAAGACGTTGCCACCGTCTCCTAGTGGATCCCGGAGAGGAAAACACTTTCCTTCCAAGGGAAGAATCTGTTGTGAATCAGAGTAGGAAACCGGACAAAAAAGATCAGGGGCAAATTCCCCTCTTCCTTGAAATGCAGCCTTTAAAATGTTCCCGTTGTTAAAAGCCCTGTTGATGCATCTTGGCTGTTCCCTCAATGCTCCAGTGGTAACGCTGTTCTCTTGGAGGCAAAATGCCAGCATTGCCCATTAATGAGATGTC
>QEPC01000755.1:1670656-1682326 GCA_003113815.1 Sphenodon punctatus | reverse complement strand
GGGGATCGGGCCCTGCCTCTAGCAGCCGGGGTGGGATCCACCAGCTCTGGACTGCTGGGAATTGCCTCGACTGTGGGGGACATTGGTGGCCCTGGAGGAACATCGGTAGAAGCAGCCCCAGCACCTGCTCCAGCACCACCCACAGCAGCGACAGATGCAGCCTGAGCCTCAAGTCCTGCAGCCCTTCCAGTGCCCTGTGTGTCAGTGGAGGGCACTGCCAGGAGGTGTTGCAGAGCAGCCTGTTGCCCTAAAACAGGCCTGCTGATTTTGGGAGGGGCTGATGCGTTCTGCCTCTGGCTACTGCTGCTGCCTGCTGCTGCTCCTCATGCACGGTTCCGCCCACCTCTGGCATGTGTCCCTTTGCCTCCCCTATGCGCAGCAATTCGGCCTCTCCTTCCCTTCTCCATTTCTCCCACAAAAACAATGTTTTTAATGATATAATTATATATAATGTTTTTTAATTGAAATTTTTTAATCTAATATTATATCTATCTATCTATATCTACACTAATATAACCACTATTAACTAACTAATAACTATTCTAAATGCTACGAATGGATTAAGTAGCTCCAACAAACCCTAAAGCTGAATCACAGTAAACACTATCTCTATCAGTAAACTTTACACTAATTCCTACTATGTCAAAAGAAAAATATATCTACCTAATCCTATCTATCTATCAATATAGGGGATGGGGGTTGGGGGGCAATCACAAACAAGACAAGGAGCGGTAAAAAACTGAAATGAAACCTAAATCAATCTATAATAATCCTACTCTAAATGGATCAAAAAACAGGAGATGGGAAGGGAATCACTGGGGAGGGAATATATAGGGAAAGGATTCAATGGAGGGGGGAGGGAGGAAGGAAGACTGAACACAGGGAAGGATAAAAACAAAAAATTACAACTAAATTTATCTAAGCTAAGGTAAATAAATGACAATATGGGGGTAGATGGGTTGGATGGGTAAAATAGGAGGAGGATGGCAATGGATTGGGGAGCTGGAAAAATGCTGGGTGAAGGAGTCTTCTGAAATGCCTGCTGCTGCTCATGAACAGTGACTAGCTCAGAAGGTGTTGGGAAGGGGGGAGGCAGACAATTTTGTTTCTTGCTGCGCCCGCCTCACCGCAAGCCCCATTGGCTCTGTGCAGCCTAGCCCGTGACCAATCGCAGACTGCCAAGCCAGTGGTTTGAGGCGAAAAGAGATGGTTATTCGGCAGGCTGGCTGCTACTCCAAGCCACTCTCCACCCTCCACCCCTGGCACCTGGAAGTCTGCTCCTAACTGAGTCAGATGACTTCCCCCTCCCTGTTACATTTGGCCTTCCAGTGACCTGACAGTGACAGAGTGACAGTAGACCACGTTTTAGCCACCCGAACACAACCGAACGCGATGCGAACTGACCGAACTGTTCGGCCATTTCTCCGTTCGGTGTTCGGTGTTTGGTATGTTTGCCATTTTGCCATTCAGTGTTCGGTTTTGTTTGGTATGTTCGTGTTTGGGTTCATGTTCACGTTCGGTAGTCCGAACAGGCCGAGTTCGGGCCGAACACTGAACTTCCAAACTGCGTTCGCCCATCCCTAAGAAACAGCATCTAACTTTTATTTCTTGAAACCATAAGCAGTGAGCACAAACTCTTCTTAGACTTTGGTTCCAAAAAAGACTCATCCATAGTACCTTGGTATACTTTGGAAAAAGACAGACAAACTCCACTTAATCTTAATGACTGTAATACTTAAAAGCATCATTTGCCATAAATGAGCTTATGGGTCTCTTATCCACCCTCACCATGTACAGTAAAGTTCTAGAATAAAAAGAAAAGCAGAAGACCCTATTTTAAGCACAATGATGCCTCACATTCTACAGGACAAAACATTAAAATGCAGTCCCCCCAAATCCCAGAGCAGTTGCTCAGCAGCAACAGAATCCCCTATTGAACACAGGTTTTCATAGAAGCAAACACACACACACACACATTATTTTGAAAGGTAAAATAAACTAGTAACTCTGACATTTATTATTTCCTTCGAAATATAAACAGTAAAAACAAAACCTACTACAGTACTTATGTCAGTAACATTCAGTGAAATTACTAATATCAAATCTGAAAACAAATGCTAATTAACAACAATCATCTTCTCTGCTTTTTTCAGAATGAGGTTCTGCAGCTCAGCAGCAGGACCCCCTCTTGACCACAGGTTTTCATAGAAGCAAACACAGACACACGTTATTTTGAAAGCTAAAACAAACTCTTAACTCTGAAATAGAAATAACTAGGGCTGTAACTCGGTCTTCGAAAAATATGGTATTCGGTTTGGAAAGTCCAAAGTCCGAATTTTGAAGATCAAGGCCGTTATTCGGAAAACTTTGGCGAACTTCATAAACTGCTGCACACGTGAGGGGCTGCTGAACAGTTGAGGTTCTTCTGGAAATGAAATGTTGTACCATATTTAGTAGGAGGGGGTATGGGAAGGGACAGCTGACTGATTGTAAATCAGATGGCAAGCTTTTGATTGACTGACAGGGCAAAATAAAAGTGACTGCAGACATTTTGTACATTCTCTTTGGTGAATTTTGCTGTGTGCTACAGTGCTGCTGGATCTATAAGTAATCAGCTGTGGCAGGGAGGGATGTCTGGCCTGCTTTAGCCTATCCTGCCCATAGGGCCAATACTGGGGGATGGGAGTTACATTTACCTGTATCATGCCATACAGTTTTTAAAAAATAATAAAAAATAATTGGGTGTCACATTGTGTCTAGTTCTGCCTGCTGCTTGGTTGGTACTTAGCGCCATGAGGCCAGAGGAAACTCTCTACCTGGCTCCACTTATCGGTACCTGGTCTGTTCAAGTTACCAGTGCATAGTACCAATGTTATGCCAAGAGGGTGCCCCTGAGGAGGGGGTGATGAATGTATGGTTTCTTAATTTTGTGACTGGTGGGGCATGGGCTTGCTGGCTTTTTTGGTGGGATTTTTTTATCCATGCAGTTGTAGACTGTTTTGTGGAGTTATTGTATTCTTCTTGAGCAAATGTCCCTTACTATCCTGCATTTTTGTTCACTGCTTGGTTGGCATAATGATTAAAGTGAGTGCACTCACTGCTGATGGTGGGCCATGCTGTGGGTACACTATTATTGGTACTTCTTTTTATTTCTGCATGCAGTTACACGTTTGTAAGGTTGCCTTCTGGAGCGATTGTCCCACTCTTGCTAGCCTGCTTTTCTGGGTAGTTCTTTTCCGGGTAGTGCTTTGGCTGTGGGTTCAAGAACTTTGCAACAAGTTTCTGAAGTTTCCAAAGTTTCCCGAGGTCCGGAATTCTGAGTCGGAATTCCAAAACTGAAACAGTACTGAAGGGCTGCCGAATACTCGGGCCTATTACTTGGAACTTCGGTATTCAGCCCAAGTACTCAGATGTACCCCTGTGTGGGAAAGGATCTCCAGCAAATGTATTATTATGTTGTACGCCGCCTCGAGTCTCGGGAAAGAGTGCGGGATATAAATAAATGGATGATGATGATGATGATGATGATGTACTATTCTGTACAGCCCTAGAAATAACCCTTTGAAATCAAAACAGTACAAACAAAACCTACTACAGTACCTATGACAGTAATATTAACATTCAGTGCTGCTTTTCCACCTCCAGTCAGTCTGCTGACTCCGAGCCGTGTCACACCTCAGCTGCACTGCTTGCCGTCTCACACCTGCCAAAAGCTGACGGAAGTGAGTGCCTCCCAGGCTGCACTTCCTTCTGACAGCCACCACTGCCAAAGGGGAGTGAGGAGTGAGGCTCTGGCCGACTAGAACTTGTGAGGGGGAGGGATTGGCAGGGACCAGGGGGATTTCAGGGACATTTAATCTGCTGGTGGGACCATGGGAAAGACACCTCATTTTCAGGGCAGTCCCAGGAGTTCTGGGACAGTTGGTCATCCTATGGCAAAATGGCACCATTTCTTCTTTAGCAGTGAAAATGTTTAGAAGAGTTTCATCCCAAATGATTACCTACTCAGGGTTGGTTTCTATTAATAGCCCCACCACCACCACCACCACCACTGCTCATGGGTTTGTCAGCCCATCAGTTGACTCACCAACCTGTGTGCGGCCACTGCAGCTGACTGAGCCCAGTGGAAGACTCAGGCTGGGCATTCTTCCTGGCCGCTGCAGCGGCCGCTTTCCCCATTAAAAATCGGGTGCATGCACAGAGAGTCTGCAATGTGTTGTGCCTCCTGTGCATGCGCCCTATCTACATTAGCCTCAGCGAGCGCCAACAGCGCATAGCAAGCCATGTTTACCTTTGCTTAGGCTCCTCCTTCCCCCCTCCCTCTTGGGTGCTGCCATGTTTGCAAGCAGCACGTAGAGCTCCTCCCCAGTGGGGCGTCAGGCAGAGCTGACAGGCAGACTCTGTCAGGGAGGGAGGCGGGGCTGAGGGTTCCCAGCTGGCAGCAGCAGCATTGCACTCAGCAGGACAGGAAGACTATGTCACTGGGCTGGGGGGTGGGGGCTATGCACAACTGCATATATTTAAGAGAGAGAGAGAGAGAGTGCATTTGTCAGGCACTGTTCCGCTGCTGCATGGCTCTCTCTCAGGGCATAGGGGAGGGACTTGAAAAGGATCATGCTAAGTTCCATGAGTTTCCACGAGTGGAACTCCGCTGGAAAAGGTGGCAGCTGGGCACTAATCAATAACACCTGTTTGAGACACTCAGGGAGGGAGGCTGGGGTGGGAACGTCAGGGAGGAGCCTGCCTCAGCGCCAACCAATCACTGGCCATAGAGAGACTGCAGGAGGAGCTTCCCTGATCTGCTGGCTGCCATTGACCAGACACACGTGTGCCTCACTGCTGCTAGTGGAGTTTGGGGAACCAGCACAGCAAGACTCCAGACAAACAGCGACAAGCACTGATGCTTAACTGGTAAGAATTCCCTGGACCCCGGTGCCATGTTCATCCCCTTTGCTTACCTGTTGCCCCTGAACCCAACCAACTCAATCTGATTACATTTTACTTTGTCCCCTGACTCACTGATGATTTTCCCCCTTTTCTCCTGCTCTCTGGGTTTTTTTGGGGGTGCTTACTGCTGCTGGAGGAACTTGGGGACTTGTGTAATGGTTTCTTTGCTTGAATGTCTGCTGCATTTCAAAATAGTCCTTTTGTAGTTTGCAAGTGTATGCAGACTCGAGGCCATTTTGTACCTCCCTTCCACCCCCACCCTCCCCACTGGCCTGACCACATGGCTACTGCTATTTCAAATGGTCTCTCTGCTGATTCCCCCACCCTAATTGTTTTGTGCTTTCTGGTTTGGGGGTGATTGGGGAACCTGGGGGCTTGTGCAATGATTTCTCTAAGTTTCCTTGGCATTTTCTTGGCAGTTTTCAAGCATGTGCAGACTCACTTGAGACCATTTTGTGCCTCCTCCCTTCCAGCCCCAACCCTGGTCTGGCCATGGCTACTGCCCTTTCAATTGGTCTCTCTGCTGATTCCACACACACACACACCTAATTTCTGGTGTTTTCTGTTTTTGGGGTGCTTGGGGAACCTGGGGCTTGTGCAATGGTTTCTCTGCTTGAGTTTCCTTGACATTTTATTTTCAGTTGGCAAGCATGTGCAGCCTCACTTGAGGCCATTTTGTGCCTCCTCTTTTCCACCCACAACGCTGGTCTGACTATGGCTACTGCCATTTCAAATGGTCTCTTTGTTGATTTACCCCCCACCCGCTATAACTGTCTGCTGCTTTCTGGTTTGATGGTGCTGGAAGTAGGTATGTGCGAACAGAACTGAGGCCAGAAATTTGGTTCGGTTCAAAAACCAAGTTCGGTTCGAAAGTTCGGTTCGGTTGATCGAACTATTCGAATTCAGTCGAATTCCAAACTTCCAAACAGAGTTCGTACATTCAAAACTGGGTTTTTTGGCCTTCCGAACTGGTTCGGATTTGACTGAAAAGTTCGGTCAGATTCGAGTTCGGTTCGAAAGTTCAGTTTGGTCGACCGAACTATTCGATTTCGGTCCGAACTTCCGAACCGCGTTCGCACATCCCTAGCTGGGAGAACCTGGGGGCTTGTGCAATGGTTTCTCTGCTTGAGTTTGGTTGGGTTAAGATGGTTTGCTTTGCTTTATCTGTCTGTGTTTGCATGATGCGCTGCTACTTCCGCTGTGGGGATGTGCAAACGCGGTTCGGAAATTTGGAGTTCGGACCGAACTCAAATATTTCGGTTGACCGAACTGAACTTTCAAACTGAACTCGAATTCGATCGAACTGTTTGGTCAAATCCAAACCAGTTTGGAAGGCCAAAAAACCAGGGGTTTAATATACAAACTTGCTCTGGAAGTTCTTTAGAACCAAACTCAATTTTTGAACCCAACCGAATTTCTGAAATCGGTTCTGTTTGCACATCCCTATATCCCCTGCCTCTCCTAAGCATGTGCAGATGCCATTTTGTGTGTGCCCATTGGCCATGGCTACTCTTTTTAAAAATTGTCTCATTGCTGATTTTCACCCGACCCTAATTGTCTGCTTTCTAATTTTTTGAGGGGGGAGACAGGAGGGGGAAATTGGGTGGAGGGGTTTCTTCAAAAACCCTCCCCCAAATCTTGTACTTTCTGCATAGGAAACTTCAGGCAGTATTTTCTCTTCACACCTGCAGCATTTTCATCACCATTCTGTAGTTTTAAAATATTTTAAAGAACTTTACAGCATTTCTAGCTTTTGAAGAGAGGTGTAGGTTTTCATAAGTAGAAGAAGAAGAAAAGATTTTTATTTGTGTAGCCGAGGGCCATTGCAATTTAACAAGTACTAAAAATACATGAATAAAATATATATTTACAAACAATCAATACAGCTTCAAAATAAAAACAATATAATCATACAAATGTAACTTTCCCTAAATATTCAGTGATGTTACCATGGAGATCGACACACAGTTGGTATAATTTTGCATTGTCTTGCACAGTACAGCAATTCCACATTTATTCATACCCCACCCAATCCAATCCCTTGTAGTTTTCTTAACCCAATGCCCAGGAGTTATAGAAGAAGCACTCTACAACTTCCTATAGCCCTGAATAAGTCAATCCATAGTTCCTTACAGAGATAGATTTAGCCAACTGGGCCATTCTGTGCCATGAGTGCCCTCCAACGTCTCTTCCAGGGGTTTAGATTCCATGAACCTGTTCCTAATGATGAAAGCCTGGATAAGGAAATTCATTGTATCTACCATGTACTCCGGAATATTAAGAGCATACCAGAGCAAATTTAGGTCGGTTCTTCCTGGGTATTTCGTCATAAGAGGAGAAAAATATTGACTTCTAATGGAATTATACAATTTAAAAGTGAAACAAATATGGTGGACAGTCTCCACTTTTAGGTTTTCAAATGGGCATAACCTGTCCTCAAAATCTACCCCTTGTAATTGATCATGTAACATATTTGCTGGCAAGGCATTTAGCCATGCACACATTAACAAATATCTCCATTGAGCTGGAGCCTTTGTTTTTAAATAAAAGGCAATCTCTCCCCGGTTTGGTAGATACATTATATATTCTTTAAGATGCAGAGTCTGACGCACTATTGCTATATCAGATTGTTTTGTACAGTCCCTAAGCCTTTGCAAAACGATATTATTTATGTGCCCTGGAGGATAAACGTCTAATGCCGTCTCAGAAAAACCCAAAATTTTCAAACAGGTATTCAGTGATTTAATCCATGTGTCCCTGAAGTTGTCCTTAGCATAATGGGCCATAAGGCCCAAATACAGGCCAATGTGTATTTTGGTCCATAATTTAAGGGCCACTTCCCATCCCAAAATATCCCAACTAGTTTGTCCAGCTTCCAGCCTAGCTGCTGCCGCAGGTGTACCTGGATGAATGTGAAGCAACTTCTGCAAAAATTGGAATTGGTGGATTCCCACCTTTACATTTTAAAGTGGTTTCCATAATTCAGCCCCATACAGGAGCTTTGATCGAGCCTTGGCGTTACAAACCTGTATCACTGGGACCATCGCCGATCTACCTGTGTTATGGAAATATTTAGCAATGGTTTTTATTTGTGGTTTGACCACATCCACAGCCCTTTGAACATGCATCTTCCACGTGCCGGTTGCCTGGAAATAAAACCCCAGGTACCTATACCAATAGACCTGTTGGATGACATTCCCTCCAATATCCCAAGGGTAGATCTTTCTGGAATTAGAAAAAACCACCACCTTGGATTTTTGGTAGTTTATTTTTAATTTGTTTGACTCGCAATAGACTGCAAACCTAGTCAGTTGCCTCCTTAGACCTATCCTAGTTTGTGAAACCAGGGCAAGGTCATCGGCAAACAATAAACGGCCGATTGGTCTATCCGACAGCTTAGGGGGATGAAAATGAGGTCTTGGCATCAGGGGTGCAAGGTCATTTATAAAAAGATTGAACAGAGTGGGGGCCAGGACACACCCCTGCCTGATCCCCACATTCGTGTAGACCATACTGGATACATGGCCTGCCCTATCCACCCTGATTTTCAAAGAGGTGTTTTTATGTAATTTTTGGATAAGAAAGAAAAGCCTGCGATCCATAGACGTAGTACTCAATTTATCCCATAACAACTGCCGGCTAACCCTATCAAAAGCTGCCTGCAGGTCCAAGAAGGTAACAAAGAAACAGTGACTCCCAGCCCTATACTTCTTGATAAGATGTAACAACACGAGTCCATGCTCCGATCTGCACCTCATCAGCCCCGGGGGCTTTGTTGCATTTAATTGATCGAATGTGATACACCACTTCCTCTGGAGTAAGAGGAGGCCATTCTAAGATATCTGTCAGAGCTTCACCCGGGGAACTCTCCTGGGCAGCAGGTTCGTAAAAGTTAGTCTGGAAGTACTGCTCCCATGTTTGCGCAGGGACAAAATATACTGGTTGGAAGGGTGTTCAAAAAACCAAATTATTTACACATCTCCAAAAATACCTGGAATTCTTTTGCTCAGCTGCCCCCAACATCTTATCCCAACCTTCCTCCCAATACTTAAGTTTCTTCGCTCTTATCAATTTACTATAGATTTTCTTTTCCTCATGATACTTTAGAAGGAGATCTCTTGAGTGGCTCTTCCGATAGGACATATACAGTCTGGCCAGAGTGCACTTCATACGTCTGCATTCTGCGTCGAACCAAGGCCTATCGCTAGAGTGTACACTTCCTGATCTCCCTCCAGCTGCATGGCCAAATAGATGTTCCTTCAGAAAAGACATTACCCCATCATAAGCAGCCACTTTCCCCTCATGTGATAAATCCCCCAGTACCTGCCCATGCATCATCTCCAGTTCCTGGTTGCTCATTAAGTCTTGTAATGAGAGGGCCTCTGAGCATCCCATTTGTGGGAGGGGAGGGATTGCAAACAAGAAAAATCACCGTCCCTCCTACACACACAAGTACTTCTTGTACAATCCAACTCCGCTGTAAGAGGCAAGTGGTCGCTCAATAGGTTATAGCCCACCTTAAAATCCTTGACTCTGGCTACACTATTTGGGGATATTGCTACCATATCCATCACTGATGCTCCATGGGGTCCAATGTCCGTGTACTCACCTTCAGGATCAGAAAATCCTGACCCATTTAAAATGATAAAGAAGAGGTCCCTGATCATACTTGCATACTTTAGGGCCTGAGGTATTTATCCTAAGATCTTTAGACATCCGATCCTGCAACCCAGTATGTTGGAAGGGGGGTAGGGAAATCCCATGTCCCCTCAAGGAATCATTATTTGGACCAATTCTAGCATTATAATCCCCTGCTAGTATATAATATGCATTGGGGAATTTCTCTCGTAGCTCTTCTAAGGCCTTCTGTAATTTAACCCAATCCTCCTCCTTATAAGAAAGAGTATTTCATGGAGGAAGGTAGACGTTAATAAAAATAAAAAGTATGTGCTGCTGGGGCTCAAACTTTTTGTCAATCTAATTTACTCTATAAAATGTATGTAGAACCTACAACAGCAGATACCTACCCATAGAGAAAACGGTATTAGTCCAACTGTTTCTGAAGATAACGCAGAATCGGGTAACTTCTTTTCCCATGGTCGGGTGGGATGAGGAAAAGTGTGTGGGGGGGGGGGCAAGCTTACAGATTTACTGATGCAGTTTGTGTTTTTTTTCAAAAAGCAGCCATCACAAGTGGGGGGTTCACTGTGCCACTTATATTGTGTGGTGGTGATGATGTCTCAAAAACAAACTGACCTTTCTGTTTATCTGTTTTGAGCAGAAGGAGAAGGAGCAGGAACCACTGCTGCCAAGGAATTGTTAACCTAGTTCCAAGGGACTTGGCTGAAGAACAGAGAGTACATTGAGGAAGGTGCCAAGAGACATTGCTGTAATTTGGAATCCATTATTATGAATTCTCTCCAGAGTGTTTGGTCAACTTCAGTTGCTGTTTGCCTTGCATGTTGTGTGCCGTCTAGGGGTGTGCATGACATTTTTGTTATTACAATAACAATAATAAAAAATGTCATTTTTGTTATTGCAATAACGAAAAAGACAACTGAGAATACCAAAAACGACAACCAAGAATACTGATAATGATATCGATAATGATAACAATACCAAAAAGGATACCAAAAACGATACCAAGAAACGAATACGACAATGTTATTGTTGTTATTATTAGTGCTGTGGCAGTTGGATTTTGGAGGTGAAATGTGGAGATGGGAGTAGGGATGGGCGAACAGGTTGCGGTTCGGGTTCGGCCGTTTGCTTCAGACATTCGTTTCGGCCGTCTTCGTTTCGGCCATTTGGTGCAGTCGCCGGGTTTGGGTTCAGCCATTCTATTCGGCCGTTCTGTTTGGGTTCGGCCGTTTGGAAACCAGTATCATGAGAGGACGAGCTGGAAACTGGAAATTCGTGTGCGTGCAGAGCTGTGTGGTGAGTGAGTGTGTGTTTGGCTGTGTTGGTGTTTTGGTTGTGTTTGGGTGTGCTGTTGTGGTTTTTGTGGGTGGTGGGTGTTGTGTGTGTCATGGGTGACTGTGTGTTTTGTGTGTGTGATTTTCAAATAAAATGTAAACAAAAAAAATGAAGAAGGCTTCCGTGTTGCTTCCCCGGCTGGGGGCCAACTTTGTAGTTGAGGAGGAGGAGGAGGAGGTCGCTTGCCCACCACATAGTACACCTCCTGTGGTGGTGACCAGTTCCTCGGATGAGGAGCAAGCCTCAGGATGTGCTGCCACCAGGTTTGTAAACTTTTTTTTTACTTAGCATCCACTAGCACCCCAGGGAGGAGGGCGTGATTTGCACGTGCCAGCCAGGGCCTCTTTTCTAGTTGCAATCTCTGGCATCCCCTAGCACCCCAGGAAGGAGGGCAGGATTTGCACGTGCTTTCTAGTTGCAATCCCTAGCACCCCAAGGAGGGAGGACTAGAGGCATCATCATCATAAATGCATGATATTACTTTGGTGTTCTTAATGTGTTCCCATTTCAGAGAGGAATCGGATGCCAGACCCCGCTCTGCTGCCACTGCCAGGTCAAGGAGGACCCCTAGGCCAAGGTCGCCAGGGACACCCCCAGACATCTGGCTGTCAGGGTCGGATGTCTGGAGGTATTTTGACAAGGGCGACAGAGTCGCCACATGCAAGGTAAGGCACGGGGACTGGAACAATAGGGAATGAATTGCCCTATGACCTGTTAGGAATGGAAGTCCCCTGCAGAGAGAGATTG
>QEPC01000755.1:1646119-1663642 GCA_003113815.1 Sphenodon punctatus | reverse complement strand
TTTTTAATCCCCCACCGATGTATTTATTGATTATTGGACTCTGCCCTGTTTTATTGGTATATTTTATATTTGTATTTTAATTGTTTTAATTGTTTTATTGTTGTTAGCCGCCCCGAGCTGCATTGCAGGATGGGGCGGGATAGAAATCCATAAAATAAATAAAAATAAATAAATCCGCCTTGGCCCACCCTCCACACCTTCAAGTCCCTCCTCAAACCCCACCTCTTCTGCTTCACCCTTCCTAACTCCTGCTAATCATCCCCACCCAGGATTATCCCCTACCTGTTATCTGAAAACTCCCAGTGTACTGTAGCCAAGCCAAGAATGTGTACCTGAGTTCTCGCATCCTCATGAATGTTGCATCCCTCGTCCCTCCCTCTGTTCCCCCTTCCCTGTCTCCCCTCCCCCTGTCTTTAGATTGTAAGCTCTCGGGCAGGGACCGTGTCTATCTTATTCTCTGTACAGTGACAGGTACATTGCTTGCACTATATAAAAGTTAATAATAATAATTAATACAAATAATAATATTATTTTGCAAAAATCTTAATATACATTCTTAACTGTAACTTCTTTGCCTCACATTTAATGTAGATGAAACTTGGCACATTTTTACCCCTTCCCATATTTACTATCTATGCCAGCTTTCAGAAGGATTGGCTAAAAGAGTCCTGATAGTATAAGCAATTAATAACCAGTATACATGAAATTTGGCAGGGCTGTATATCACACTTTCATGATCATCTCTGCCATATATCAGAAAGATGTGATAAAGGGTCCCAATTTTATATGCCTGCACAGCATATGCAGCAAAGGAGCCTATGCCAGGGATTCTCTTACATGTTACTGTGGTATAAAATCGGTTTGTGATGCCACTTGGCCAGCAGAAAGGTTAACCAAACATCATCATTCTGTGCTGTGACCATCCCAACATCTCTCTCCCAGTTGTTACTGGGAAGTCAGAAGCATTTGTTTAGGAAAGAGAAAATAGAGATTTTCTTATGTTCTCTGTCACAGTGCTGCAGGATCTGATTGTGATGATAATTTACCAGTCTGGATGTGTAAATTATGTGTCCCGATTGCTGGGATGCTATCCCCAAAGTCCCTGTTATGTCCCTTCTATATCGGCCTCAGGGCTGCCTCCTATGCCTGCCCCGAATCCACTACCAATTGGTCCTGTAAATCTAGAAGCATGCAGTAATTGGCCAGTGAATGTGTCTGTCAGTCTTTTAGGTTGCTCCACATCCTCCCTCCTACAGTCTCTCTCCATCTGCCATGCAGGGTGCCTGCCTCTGACAGGCACTGCATGTGCTGCTATTTATCTGAATAATGGTCTTCAAGGGGACAACATCAATTGCTTATAAAATTGGTTCCCTTTATCAAATTGTCCTGTAGTTTGGCCAAGATTACAAGGAAGGTATGTGATACATTCCTGCCAAGTATCCTGTAAATAGGATGGAATATACAAATGTTACAGCTGGAAATGTATTGTCAATTTAATGTCATATACCATTGGGACCCTTTATCCAATCTTTTTGAAAATTGGCAGGACTGTTAAGCTTGTGGAGTGACATAATATTTACAGGTGCAATGCGATTGAATGGAATATAAATAAGTTGTAGCTATGAATGTGTATGGAGCTTTTCTTAAAATCACAATTTTAATTGCTTATGAAATTGGTTCCCTTTATCTAATCATTTTGAAATTTTGTACACACAATGCCCTCTAGTTGGAATATAATCTCCCCCGGATTCATTATAATTGAATAATAAACCAAAAAATATAGCTGGAAATATGTTTTTCAGTTCCCCCCTTTGTTTCAAAAACACAATGTCATTTTCATTTCTATTTCTATTATTATTATTTTTCTTTTTCATTATTGCAATAACTATAATGAAAATGACAATTTTTATTATCGTTATTGCAATAACGAAAATGACATGCACTAGGGATGGGCGAACAGAATGGTGTTCGGAAATTTGTTTCAGTTCAATTCGGTTTGAAATTCGAGTTCGGTTCGGAAGTTCGGTTCAGAAGCTCGGTCGACCGAACAGACCGAGTTCGGTCAAATTCCAAACTTCCGAACCAAGTTTGGCCAAGTTCGGCCAGGTTTTTTGGTGTGTGTTGCCACTAGGGATGGATGAATAGAACGGAGTTCGGAAATTCGGTTCAGTTCGGTTTGGTTTGAAATTCGAGTTTGGTTCAGAAGTTCGGTTCGGTCAACTGAACAGACCAATCTGAACTCCGAACTTCCAAACCACGTTCACCTATCCCTAACATGCACACCCCTACAAGCAAACAATGTACAATAAGGATGAGTCCTGTCCTCCTTATTGCTCTAGTCTGACTTGGAGAACCACCTTCTATTGTTCTTCCCTCCAGCTTAAGTCCAAACAATGATGCCAGGGACTCCAAACGAGTCCTCTTGTAAAAAAAGGGAGGGGTGCTCACTCTTTCTTCCCCCTCCCCTCCGGTAAACTATGGGTGGAAGGAGCAAGCTTTTTCCTTCCCTCTTCCCACTCTGGTAAGGGAGGGACTAAGGGGAGAAAGAGGAGCTATGGGGTGGCCAGAGTGTTTAGAAAAGGAATGCTAAAATGCTCCCTATGCTTTGCTGATTGGCTGGGTTCCACCATAAGAACCCAGCCAAGGAGCCCCTGGCACTTCCCCCACTCCCTCCCCAATCCCCCAAGAAGCACTGCTTTTCTGGACCGGCACCCAGCGCATGTTCCCTGGGGGTTGGGGAGGTCCTCTAAGTCAAATTATGTGTAGTGCAGGAGCATAGATCTGTTGGGATAACGTCATTCACTCCCTTGGGTAAGAGAAGTTGTGAATGAGTTAGAATGAGACCAGGGCCTTCTTTAGAACCACTCCCAGTTGGGATATGTGCACGTTGTCCATCAAGAGGTAGTCAAAGGGGCCCGCTATGCAGCCCTCCTTCTGTTCTTTCTGGAGCGTTGCACAAACCACATGCCCCAAACCCACTACAGACTTTACATTTTAGCTGTGTAAAGCGAAAGAGCCTTGACTGCCGTGCCAACAGAAGTATTCTGATAACCTTACTTCACTTTAGCCCTCAATTTAAAAGGCCATTCAGACTAATGTTCTCTTGCCTAGCTCACTGCAATATGTTACATAAATGGCACCAATGTATGCAAATTGACTTCCTTTATTGCTCAGTAAATGTTTTTCTTTCCTAGCTGATGCAATGTTGTTTCATATTAATCATAGCTTCTTAAAACTATTAACTCCTTTGGCACCAGGCAGATTTAACAATGTTGTGTCTAGTAGAACGCTCATGCCCCAAAACAAACTTCTAAAGGCAGTTGCTAACCTATGCTTCCCTGAGCAAAGGAACTAGGCTCTGCTTAGTTCCATGAAGTCCAGGAGGAGCCAGGAGAGCAAGGCGGGACGCCCGAGCCGCTGCCTGCATCCCTGCTAATTACTCACCTGTTGAAGGGGAGAGCCGGGGCGCTGCTGAGCGGGGGACGAGACCGGAGCCTACGGGGATAAAAGAGTTGCCGGCAGTCAGTTTGCCCGAGGAGCCAGGAGAGCAAGGCGGGACGCCTGAACTGCTGCCTGCATCCCTGCTAATTACTCACCTGTTGAAGGGGAGAGCCGGGGCGCTGCTGAGCGGGGGACGAGACTGGAGCCTACGGGGATAAAAGAGTTGCTGGCAGTCAGTTTGCCCAAGGAGCCAGGAGAGCAAGGTGGGACGCCCAAGCCACTGCCTACATCCCCGCTAATTACTCACCTGTTGAAGGGGAGAGCCGGGGTGCTGCTGAGTGGGGGACGAGACCGGAGCCTATGGGGATAAAGGTACTGGGTTAACCTGGGTGTGAGCCTCAGGCATGAGCCAAAGGGCGAGAGTTGCCCTTGGAGCAGACCGGAGCAAAGGAGCTCAGGATTTTGTTGAAGTATTGTTGGTCTCTTGTAATATGGAGGTATATGATCAACGCAGAGTCAGCAAGAGGTATAGATCACCAGAACTTTCTCCCCTGGCAGGTTGCTCGATGCAGAAGGTGTGTCGTTTGGATGGCCATCCTGTAAAGGGAGGGGAGGTCTGNTGTTAAGCTTGTGGAGTGACATAATATTTACAGGTGCAATGCGATTGAATGGAATATAAATAAGTTGTAGCTATGAATGTGTATGGAGCTTTTCTTAAAATCACAATTTTAATTGCTTATGAAATTGGTTCCCTTTATCTAATCATTTTGAAATTTTGTACACACAATGCCCTCTAGTTGGAATATAATCTCCCCCGGATTCATTATAATTGAATAATAAACCAAAAAATATAGCTGGAAATATGTTTTTCAGTTCCCCCCTTTGTTTCAAAAACACAATGTCATTTTCATTTCTATTTCTATTATTATTATTTTTCTTTTTCATTATTGCAATAACTATAATGAAAATGACAATTTTTATTATCGTTATTGCAATAACGAAAATGACATGCACTAGGGATGGGCGAACAGAATGGTGTTCGGAAATTTGTTTCAGTTCAATTCGGTTTGAAATTCGAGTTCGGTTCGGAAGTTCGGTTCAGAAGCTCGGTCGACCGAACAGACCGAGTTCGGTCAAATTCCAAACTTCCGAACCAAGTTTGGCCAAGTTCGGCCAGGTTTTTTGGTGTGTGTTGCCACTAGGGATGGATGAATAGAACGGAGTTCGGAAATTCGGTTCAGTTCGGTTTGGTTTGAAATTCGAGTTTGGTTCAGAAGTTCGGTTCGGTCAACTGAACAGACCAATCTGAACTCCGAACTTCCAAACCACGTTCACCTATCCCTAACATGCACACCCCTACAAGCAAACAATGTACAATAAGGATGAGTCCTGTCCTCCTTATTGCTCTAGTCTGACTTGGAGAACCACCTTCTATTGTTCTTCCCTCCAGCTTAAGTCCAAACAATGATGCCAGGGACTCCAAACGAGTCCTCTTGTAAAAAAAGGGAGGGGTGCTCACTCTTTCTTCCCCCTCCCCTCCGGTAAACTATGGGTGGAAGGAGCAAGCTTTTTCCTTCCCTCTTCCCACTCTGGTAAGGGAGGGACTAAGGGGAGAAAGAGGAGCTATGGGGTGGCCAGAGTGTTTAGAAAAGGAATGCTAAAATGCTCCCTATGCTTTGCTGATTGGCTGGGTTCCACCATAAGAACCCAGCCAAGGAGCCCCTGGCACTTCCCCCACTCCCTCCCCAATCCCCCAAGAAGCACTGCTTTTCTGGACCGGCACCCAGCGCATGTTCCCTGGGGGTTGGGGAGGTCCTCTAAGTCAAATTATGTGTAGTGCAGGAGCATAGATCTGTTTGGATAACGTCATTCACTCCCTTGGGTAAGAGAAGTTGTGAATGAGTTAGAATGAGACCAGGGCCTTCTTTAGAACCACTCCCAGTTGGGATATGTGCACGTTGTCCATCAAGAGGTAGTCAAAGGGGCCCGCTATGCAGCCCTCCTTCTGTTCTTTCTGGAGCGTTGCACAAACCACATGCCCCAAACCCACTACAGACTTTACATTTTAGCTGTGTAAAGCGAAAGAGCCTTGACTGCCGTGCCAACAGAAGTATTCTGATAACCTTACTTCACTTTAGCCCTCAATTTAAAAGGCCATTCAGACTAATGTTCTCTTGCCTAGCTCACTGCAATATGTTACATAAATGGCACCAATGTATGCAAATTGACTTCCTTTATTGCTCAGTAAATGTTTTTCTTTCCTAGCTGATGCAATGTTGTTTCATATTAATCATAGCTTCTTAAAACTATTAACTCCTTTGGCACCAGGCAGATTTAACAATGTTGTGTCTAGTAGAACGCTCATGCCCCAAAACAAACTTCTAAAGGCAGTTGCTAACCTATGCTTCCCTGAGCAAAGGAACTAGGCTCTGCTTAGTTCCATGAAGTCCAGGAGGAGCCAGGAGAGCAAGGCGGGACGCCCGAGCCGCTGCCTGCATCCCTGCTAATTACTCACCTGTTGAAGGGGAGAGCCTGGGCGCTGCTGAGCGGGGGACGAGACCGGAGCCTACGGGGATAAAAGAGTTGCCGGCAGTCAGTTTGCCCGAGGAGCCAGGAGAGCAAGGCGGGACGCCTGAACTGCTGCCTGCATCCCTGCTAATTACTCACCTGTTGAAGGGGAGAGCCGGGGCGCTGCTGAGCGGGGGACGAGACTGGAGCCTACGGGGATAAAAGAGTTGCTGGCAGTCAGTTTGCCCAAGGAGCCAGGAGAGCAAGGTGGGACGCCCAAGCCACTGCCTACATCCCCGCTAATTACTCACCTGTTGAAGGGGAGAGCCGGGGTGCTGCTGAGTGGGGGACGAGACCGGAGCCTATGGGGATAAAGGTACTGGGTTAACCTGGGTGTGAGCCTCAGGCATGAGCCAAAGGGCGAGAGTTGCCCTTGGAGCAGACCGGAGCAAAGGAGCTCAGGATTTTGTTGAAGTATTGTTGGTCTCTTGTAATATGGAGGTATATGATCAACGCAGAGTCAGCAAGAGGTATAGATCACCAGAACTTTCTCCCCTGGCAGGTTGCTCGATGCAGAAGGTGTGTCGTTTGGATGGCCATCCTGTAAAGGGAGGGGAGGTCTGTCCTACATCTGGCAATATAGCTCCTCTAGAGCAGCAGAGCGGTTCTGTGAACGAGTGTCATATCTCGGAGAACTTTGCTAAACACAAAGTAACTGTCTCAGAGGAGCATGTTTATTCCTGTCCCTTTAAGGGGAATTGTGAGCCAGACAATATTCCCTTGGAGCATAATAGTGACTCGCAGTTAAAAATGCAAGCCATCTAATTGCTAAAACTATTGCTACGCTCTTTAAAAGTATTTCCTTTATGGAGTCCTCGCTCCTCTGGGTTAGGGGTCAAATGTCTGCAGCATTGGTTAAATTAGAACAATTACAAGGTGGGATGGAATCTACAGACATGAGGGTGGGAATGGGGGGTTCTGGGGAGGACAGGGGAGAGCAAGGGGGGATAATGGCTCATGGTTTATATAACAACAGTGCAATTTGGATCAAGGACAGGTCGAGTCGCTATAGATCCAAATTCTGCTGGGATACAGTTGCAGATATAGCAGACAACCTTTCCAGGCTCTTGCGCATAGCAGTTAGACCAAATGATATTGCAAAGGTAGATTACTTGCCGCATAGGAAGGATGTACCCTGCTTAAGAATTTTCTTTAATAGGGCTAAGGTGGTTAAAGATCTGTTTCGGGCAGGGAAACATCTATTATCCCGTCGCATCTCCATAGATAGAGTATTTACTGAGGATATACAAGGCCTAAATAGTAGAGCCCCTGTTAGTATGGCCCCCTTGGTATTATCAGCATCTAATTCTACCCCCATTGGGACACAAAGGGTATTAGAACAGACACAGGGCAAGAATAAAAATCACGGCAGAGGTCAGAAACACTCAAGTAAAGAGGATTATAAAGAGGGTTCCCAGATGGTACGGTTGGTTACAGCTGATCAACATAGGATGGCTAGTTTAGTGGAGAATCAGTTAGAGGATATGGAAGCGCTCCCTAGTGGAAATGGTATGAGTATACCCAAAATTCCATCAGGTAGTAAGGTAGGTAAGGATGCGTCAAGGTATGACACAGCAGTTGATTACATCCATGATTTCTTGGGTAAAAATAGTAAAGTGGAAGGTTGGGAGGATCCCTGTGTAGAGATATTTAGTGAGCTTCCTGTTTTAGAGCAGGACCTATTATTTCGGAAGCTAGAGATGATATGCTCAAGGATCACAGGTAGGGCTTTATGCCCTACTGAAGGTAAGGATGGTGGCATAGAAGGAAATGACCATCTGAATGAGAGGGGGGTTATCCTTCAAGAGGGTAAAAGGTTACCCTTGCACATTGTGCAGGAAGTGAGTAATAAAGCCACGGAGGGGGAAGTCTTGGAGAACCAGGGATTGGAAAACTACCCACTTTCTGGTGGGAATAAGGGAATGGTTAAGCAAGTTGTGGCTAAGGTACATGCTGAGGTGGTTGAGTCTAAAGAAAATGCCAACTCAGATATAGGCCTGTCTCAGGTGGATAGGGAAGAAATCAAGGCCTCCACTCTGGCATTTACTGGTGATCACGTGCAGAGTGTATTGGGAGAAATATCCACCACACAGGATAGGGGCTTGAGCCAATGATGAGAGGTTAGTGACTTGTCGAGCACTGGGCTGCTGGAGTCTTGTTGTATTGAATATAAAGATGCTGGTACCTATATTTATCCGACATATGTGGGTAAAAGGGAAGAATTGCAGTTACAGTGGTCAGATCCCCATCAGGACTTGGGAGATGCACAATGCTTTACCACCTTTAAGAAGGAAGGGATATCTGTGCTGTCTTGGAATGTGGCAGGTTGTCTATCTAAGATAGAGGACCCTGAATGGGTAAATTTTCTAAGTAAGTATGATCTTATATTTCTGCAGGAAACCTGGCTCAAAAGCGGTGAAGCTATTTCTATCCCGGGCTTCTATTGTCATTGGCAATGGAATGCCAAAAGGGCTTTAAAAGGACGAGCGTCTGGTGGTCTCGCAATTTTGATTGCGAACCGTTTTCCCGATGGTAGCCCAATATCAAGTAAAAACCAGGAGTTTCAACTTATGAAATGGATGCCAACCAAAGCAGTCTGTTTCGTGCTTATGAATGTCTATATTCCCCCAGTTCAATCCAAATTTTTTCAGCCTGACATCTGGAAAAGGCTAAATCTCACTCTTGACTCATTGATAGAAGGCTCCCCTAAGGCAATTCCAATAGTAGGAGGTGATTGGAATGCTAGAATTGGGGGTGGAGATGTTGGCTCCTTGGCAGGGGTGGAATCGTTAGAAATACCCCCTCCAAGGAAGTCTAGGGACCTACATATAAATGAGCATGGTAGGTCCCTATTGAACTTTGTGGAGTCTCATGATTTAGTGGTGTTAAATGGAAGAGGCGATAATGGCTCTGATGGAGATTTCACTTATGTTACCACACTTGGGCGCAGCGTGGTGGACTATATATTGTCGACCCGCAGTCACTATATGTTATTTGAGGATTTTCAGGTGCTGGTGCGCCCGGAAAGTGACCATCTTCCAATATCAGTTACAGTATGTATAACAGATATGCCCTGGCAAGCTGGTAGCAGGCCTGTAGGAAAGCCTAGGAGAGATTGTAGGCAGCACAGTAGATGGGATAGTGATTTAGCGATTAAAATATTTCTCTACTGCATGAGGATTATCTGAAGGACCAGCGGCTACAGATGTTGGCAGATACTCAGGAGGACGTGGTACATTGTACCAAGATATACAATGAAGTTGTGTCATATCTTGGAACTCAGGACCTATTTAAAACTTCTTACCAGAATGGTAAAACTTATTCTGGCTGGTTTGATCAAGAGTGCCTTAGGGCTAAGACGAGTCTGGCCAAAGCTAGGTGTCACTGGGTAAGGGACTATTTAATGATCAGTAAATTGAAGTATTTGGCTGAGAAAAGAGCATATAAAAATCTGTTAAAAGGAAAGAAAGCTCTATATAGATCGCTTTTATGGTCCAAACTCAATGTAGCGGCGGTGACAAATGACTCTAGACAATTTTGGTCAATAATAAATGCTGGCACGAGGAGGGTTTCTAGACATACAGCAATGCAAATCTCAGAGGATGATTGGCTGAAATTTTTTTGGGATCTGTATAAAGAAATGGGGTCTGAGTCGGATGTTATGTTGGTGGATATGAACTTTGTCAGGCTAGGAAGCCAGGGGGAGGGGGAATTTCAAGAAACGGTCACTGAGGAGGAGATCTTGGAACTCATAGGAACCCTGGGTAAGGGTAAAGCCCCAGGAGGAGATTGGATCGTTTCGGAGGTTCTCCAGTTATGCCCCCATTGGTGGGCTCCCTGGCTAGCTAAGTTCTTTACGCTAATAAATAAAACCAGATTAGTGCCACAAGAGTGGGGGGAGTCAATTATTATCCCTCTGTTTAAAAAGGGTGACATTCGAGACCCAGGCTCATACCGGCCCATCACTCTTATCCCGGTAATTGGCAAACTTTACGCCAAGGTTTTGCTAAAGCAGTTGGAGTATTGGGTTATAACGAACGCTATTATCCCAGATGTCCAATTTGGATTTCGAAAGGGGTTTTCTGTTATAGACAACTGTTTTCTTCTTTACCACCTTATTCATAAGTATAAAAAAGTGAGATCTAGGCAATTATTCCTTGCTTTCATAGACCTGCGCAAGGCCTTTGATTCAGTCTCAAGAGAGAAACTCTGGATTAAACTTCGATGTAAGGGGATAAATGAGACGCTGTTAGCCCTGATAATTCAATTACACACGGGTAATATTGCTCGTGTTCGTGCGTCCCCTTCATCTGTTTCTAAAAGATCTATTCCCATAAAGAGAGGTGTTAGACAAGGGGGAATATTGGCCCCTATTTTGTTTAACATCTTTCTGGGAGACTTGATGATATATCTGGGAGAGGAAGAAGGTCATCCCCCTAAGATTAAGAACAGGGCAATACCGGCCCTGATGTATGCCGATGACATCGTGGTACTGTCGCAAACCAGGAAAGGCTTGATATATCAATTGGACAAACTGAAGGAGTTCTGTAATACCAATATGCTGCAGGTTAATTCTAAGAAATCCCAGATAATGGTTATTGGTGGTAAGCGAGAGGTGTACCAGTGGAAGTTTGGGGATGAGTCTTTACTTCAGGTTGACAATTATGTCTATCTTGGCTTGAATTTTTCTAACAATCTTAAATGGGATAGGCACGTAAAAGAGATGGCAATAAAAGCATCAGTTGCATCCAGAGGCATTATAAAATTTGCTGCTGGGTCTTTAGAGGCCCCAATCTCTCAAGCCCTTAAGGTATATAAGGCCAAAGTTAAAAGTTTGGTTACATATGGGGCAGAGATAATTGATGGATCCTGCTGTGCCAAACTTGAAGTTGTGCAAAATAAGTTTTTGCGTAGTATCCTGGGGCTTCCGCAAGCGATCCCAGGATCAGTTCTCAGGGCAGAAACTGGAGTAAGCTCTATTTTGAATCAGATTACAATAAAGAGTTTATGTTATTGGGCCAAACTTTGCACCAGGGAGGCGTCATGCTTGACATCTATCTGCTTACAAGAAGAACTAGAGCAGAAACAGAGCCCCCTGTACTTGTGGGTAAGCAAGATCTTGCAACAGCTGAGAAGTATAGGGCTATCTATGGAATACTTACTCACTAAAGATCGAGTTAGTATAGGAAATATCATTAAATCCAGGGTGCTAGATATTGGGAAACAAGAAGATATTGCTGCTCTGATGGACTGGAAAGTCACACCTAATTACCATCAAATTAAACAAATTCATGGTTTTAAGCCCTATTTGGAATGGCTGCCTAAATGTTGTATACGGAGAGCATATACACAAGCCCATATGCAGTTAGTAAAATCTGCTATCACACAAGGAAGATACATAAAACAGCCTTATGCAAATCATAATTGTGTATATAGTGACAGTCACCTGGAGGATATTTTACATATTATCTTTCACTTCCCCCTTTATGAAGAACTTAGGCAGGTTTGGTTATTACATTTGTGGCAAGAGCATCCATATATATCTGTCTGACCAGCTTCGCTTAGAGTATATACTCTCCACAAAGGATAAGGAAGTGGCATGTGCGGTCGCTACCTTTGTCTACCTGGCCACCAAAAAAAGGGAGGAGCTTAGTGCAAGTGATGAAGATAACTTATGAGAGTGTTTGTATTGTGGTTGGATACCATGGTCTTCTACCAGTAGAATGGGGGGAAGGTGGGTGTACAATAACTGATTATTGGAATCAGTGTTGAATGATATTTGCAGCTTACTGGGGGTTAGTCTAGTTTTATAATTTCAGGGGACAAGCCTGGCCGAGGTCCACACCCCCCCCCCTCCCCCAGAAGACCAAGGCAGCAACTTCCCAGCTTTGGCTGGTTTTGTTTGTGTAACCTCTGTGCAGGAGAGTGTATAACTCCTTGGAGTTTTGGGAGTTTTTTTTTATTACCCTGATTGTTGGATTTTGTGATGTCATTTTGTCACACTGTATGTTATTTATATTGTATATGTGGATATATGTGTTTTATGAATATGGCTATGGCGAAAGCTAGCTGAATAAACTGAACTACTACTACCATGAAGTCCAACTGCCTATCTCAAGATAAGGACACCTGCTAAAACATTCTTAACTATCTTAACATACTTAAAACTATCTTATCTCCCACATTGTCCTCCTCCATCCAGTCTTGTATCACTGACTGTCTCTCTAACATCTATGCTTGGATGTATCACCACCAAATCAAGATTAATATGGCCAAGACCGAACTTCCCATCTTCCCCGCAGAATGTTCCCCTCCTTCTTTCCTCTCAGTTTCCATTGAGTATGTCGCCATCAAACCTGTCCCTCAGGTGTGTAGCCTGCAATTCATCTTTGACTCCTCCCTCTTCTTTATACCTCAGATCCAGGCTGTTGATAAATCCTGTCATTTAGCTCTGTATAATATTGCTAAAATCCAGCCCTGTCTTATTGTTGCCACTGAAAAAACCCTAGTCCATGCTCTAGTCATATCTCACCTTGACTACAGTAACTTCATCTTTACTGGTCTCCCCTATTCTGATCTCACCCCTCCCCTCATCTCCATTCAACCCTCTGCTAACCAAAGTCAGTCACCTTCCCGTTGCTTTGACCACATTCCAGCCCTCCTCTCTGCCCTACATTGGCTCCCTGTACAGGAACACATTCAGCACAAGTTCCTGGTCTTCACCTTCAAGGCTCTTTATGGCTTTGCTCCCCATAACTCTCTGCTCTTGTAATTTGTAGGGATGTGCGAATGCGGTTCGGAAGTTCAGGGTTTGGCCTGAACTTGAGGTGTTTGGCCCATTCGCGAACACCCCAAATCCAAACTGTCCCCCGCCCAAACCGGCCGAACAAAGTTCAGTTTCCGAACCTGTTTGGGTGGGGGCAGGGAGGAACCCGGTTTTCACTCCCCCTCCAGGCTGTGTGGGTGGAAGGGGCGCCATCCACCCTAAGCAGCCTAGTAAAAAAAAATTTAACCCCCCCACCCCAGGGATCACCCTACCTGGTGGTGCCAGGGCTCCGGCCATGGGTCCGGCAGTGGCAGGTCCGGCGGTGGTGGGTCCGGAAGTGGCAGCACTCCGGAACGCTTCAAGCCAGTACTAGACCTTCTGGGTCAAACTGGAAGGCCTAGTAGCTGCCTGAAGTGCTCCGGAGCACTGCCGCCACCAGACCCACCACTGCTACCACTGCCAGACCCAAGGCCAGAGCCTCGGCACCACCAGGTAGGTCGGGCTCTGGGTCTGGCAGTAGCGGCGAGTCCGGCAGTGCTCTGGAGGGCTTCAGGCCACTTCTAGGCCTTCCAGTTTGACCCAGAAGGCCTAGTAGTGGCCTGAAGTGCTCCAGAGTGCCACCGCTGGTGGACCTGGGGCTGGAGTCCCAGCACCACCACGAAGGGCGATCCCTGGGGTGGGGTGGTTAAAAAAAATATTTATGAGGCTGGGCAGGGTGGGGGGAAGGTGTTCCCTGGTGCCCTTTCCAGCTGCGCAGCCTGGAAAGGGGAGGGAAAACTGTCCCCCCGACCGAACGGGTTGGCCCCCCCCGAACCCATCTGGGCTGAAGAGGTTGAACTGAATGATTTTGGGTTCAGCTAAACCCTGAACAGGCCAAACATCAAACCCCCTGGTGTTTGCACATCCCTAGTATCCTGCCACATTCCTGCCCCAGAGCTTTTCTCCTCCTCAGCTTCCACCCTTGCCAGATTGTGACGCCCATGCTCCTCTAAATGTCTTTACCTCTTCGCTTTTGCTGCCCCCCATGCCTGGAACTCCCTCCCTGGATATATTTGTTCTTTTCTTCCCGCCCAACTTTTAAATCCCTCCTGAAAACCTACCTCTTCCATCATGCGTTCACTGGCTCATCATAAGTAAAATTGCACCCTCTTTCCTTCCTCCCAGAAGTGCTTCCATGTAACTAAGTTAAGCATGCACACCTACATTTTCTCAAACTCATGAATGCATCCTTGTCTCTCCTGATGTTTGCCTCTCCATTATCTACCCCTTCCTTGCATCTCTTAGATTGTAAGTCCCTTGGCATAGGGACTTGTCTATAACTACTTCTGGTGCCAGGCACAGTGCTGGTGTAAATAATAATGATAATAATATAATAACAATAACAACCATGGGAGGCAAGGTTGGTGTTCCCATAGCTCAGAAGAAGACAGAGGGTCCAGCCACATCCCTTTTCAGGTCTTGCATTTGTTTAAATCATAGCTTTACTTTGGCACTCTGACACATTCCCATTCCCAACATTGCATGAAGTGCCCCAGAGTGGCAGAATATCAGAGAGAGATTGGCACACATCATATGGGCATAGCAGCAGGCACTGGGAGGCAGAAGGAAAATACAGCAGCAGCAGGCACTGACTTGGCAGTATGACAAGGCTTCAACTTGCAGTGAGTGTCCCAGGGTGGCCAGGGCACTCTATGACTTCAGTCAGAATCTAACCTTTGATTTCATCAGCATTTTACATGTGCCCCCATTAGGTCAATATACACTTAGCTATATAACTGCTTTGCACCCTGAACCCGTGACCTGAGTTTCCTTTGTTAATTAGTAGGATGTTTGCCATGCAAGAAGCAGGTATCATACAGAGATCAATACTTATTCATCTATGATTACTTTCCCCATTATAAGAAATCCTATCCATTCAATGAAAGCTAGTAGAACCTAGCTTCTGAAATTGATCTGATGTGACTCATGTAACAGGGAACAATGCCCTAGAAACCATTTTTTAATTATTATTTCAAGGGCTGGGGGCATGCTTGCATATAATTAGGAAAAATGTGCACACCTTGCCTCCCATGGTTGTTATTGTTATTTTTATTTATATATATATATATATATATATATATATATATATATATATATATACAGAAGATTCCACCCTTTTTCTGCTCAAGTCCCTTCTAATCATCTGGCTTATGAAGTAAGTAGGCATACAAACACACACACACACACACACACGCACTCCCCCATATCCTCCACCCTCTTCTGTGTGCACAGGCATAGCCTTTGCTCTAAAGGGATTTTCTGCCAGAGTCCCTCCTGAACACTGGATTCCAGCTGTGAAAATCTCATCCGTATAATTACAGATCTCAGATGGAATTGAGGAATCTGTAAATAAAAGGCTGGCATTGTTGGTGGGAATCTATATTGGTTCAAGGAAATATATGTAAGCTCTGCAACCCTAGCATTATCCTCCTGAAGGGCAATGTCCTTCAGGCAGGCCAAAATTTGCCCCTTATCACCCCTTTTTGGAATATGGTCTTGAAGTTCCCCCATGTACCCAAGGCCAATTTTCAACAATTCAGATCTTATTCTTGAGCCCAAGAATGTTTGGATCTCAAGTTGCATTACATTTCCAGGAATAGCCTTTTGGGGATACGGTTCGGGGAAAGGGTCCTGAGCTTGAGCCAATATATGAAGACTCGCTGCCTAGCCTTAACAGTCACATTTAGTATCCCTAGCTCCTGTCTTATCAAAGCTCTAGGAGGTTGATATTTGGACCCCCATTAGCTTTTTCAGAAAAATCGCCTGTACTACCTCAATGATTTTACCTGCCCCCTGATCTAACCCTCACAGCTCAGCTCCATACAGAAGAGTAGCATCAAGTTTAACCTCCGCCACTTTCAGGGCCTCGAGGCAAGGTCATTTGCCGCATCTCCCAAAGAATTTCATAATCCCACCTATAGCCTGCTCAGCCTTTAGTCTGACCCTAGCCAAGTGTGATCTCCAGGAAAGGGAAGCATCAAATGTTAGCACCAAATAGATATATGATTTAACCATTTCAAGCTTTTCTTTTCCCAGTACACATTTGTGTCTCTTAAGTGACCCAAAAGACATCACTTTGGACTTGGGGACATTTATGATCAGGGCATTTTCCTTCACGTATTGTTCAAGAGCGGTCAACATTCTCTGTAATCCAATAGGTGTCAGGGACAGTAAGGTCATGTCATCTGCATAAAGTAGCAGGAACAAATCACCACCAATAGTCCTTGGATGATGATTGCTGGGGTTTTGCAACTTCCTGACAAGATCATTGGTATAAAGGCTGAATAATATTGGGGCGATCACACATCCCTGTTTCACCCCTTTAACTGTTGGAAAAAAGGCCGTAAGCTCTCCCTGTGTGCTGTATCTAACCGCTGTGGTAGTGTCCGTGTAATATTTCCGTACCAATTTCAGCAATGGGGGGTCCATACCTAAGAGATCTAACTTCTGCCATAATTTAACCCTGTCTATGGTGTCAAACGCTCCCTGTAGGTCAATAAACGCTGCATAAACCGGCTGGTTTTTTTGGTTATATTTCTTCACGAGACGGTATAGTGAGAAGCATTGATCGATACAGGAATACCCATGACGGAATCCGGCCTGTTCTTCTACTATTATATTTTTGTCTTCCGCCCAATCAACAATATGCCCCAATAGATATTTTCCGTATATTTTGGCCGGGAGATCTATCAAATTAATTGGCCTATATGAGGCTGGGTTATCCCTGTCTCCCTTTTTGTAAATTTGGACCAATACATTTGTTTTCCAGGTGGCCGGGGCCGGACTACCGGCTATAACATTGTTTATGACCTTAGTCAAAATACTGGCCCAAAACAATGGGTCAGATTTGAACAGTTCAGGAGATAGAAAGTCTGGACCAGATGCCTTCCCCGCCTTTAGATCCTGAATATGGCAGATAATATCCTCATTTGAAACGATATATAATTCTATCCCACCTTCCCTCAGTTCCTCCCACAATATATCATCGTTCTGTACACAGACATGGGACGTGTCTTTATATCCAAATTTCTCTTCATAATATCTTACCCAGGTAGATGGAGCTATATAAGAGTCTGGTGTAATATTCCTTTTGTTCCTACTCCCTCCAACTATTTTCCAGAATAGTCGTGTATCCTTGGAACCTGCTGCCCGTTTCAGTTTTTCTCACATAATTTCCTGATATTCCTGTTCTTTCCGAGCCAATAATCTCTTAAACTTGCCTTTAGCCTGTCTCCAATAAACCGTAGATTCTTTCTTTTCCAAAGAATCTACATTTCCCAAAATTTGGAGCAATTTCTTCTTCTCCTCAAGGCATTCCTTATCAAACCAGCACTTATGGGCACCATGACCCTTCTGCGTCTCCTCAGAGGTCAGAAAAATAGGGATGGGCGAACGCGGTTCGGTAGTTCGGTGTTCGGCCTGAACTCGTCCTGTTCGGACAACCGAACACGAACATGAACACGAACACACCGAACGGACCGAACACCGAACAACGAAATGGCGAACACACCGAACGGAACCGAACACCGAACGACGAAAATGGCGAACACACCGAACGGAACCGAACACCGAACGACGAAATGGCCGAACAGTTCATTCAATTCGAATCGCGTTCGGTTGTGTTCGGGTGGCTAAAACATGGTCTTCTGTCAGGTCACTGGAAGGCCAAATGTAGCAGGGAGGGGGAAGTCATTTGACTCAGCTAGGAG